>WAAG01021451.1:229591-246342 GCA_013390105.1 Tichodroma muraria
TCTTTTTTTTTTTTCGGTTGTTTGCGGCGGAGCGGAAGGAGGATGGGGTTCGAGCTGGATCGCTTCAGCGGGGAGGTGGATCCCGACTTCAAGTGCAACCTGTGCAACAAGGTGCTGGAGGACCCGCTGACCACCCCGTGCGGACACGTCTTCTGCGCGGGCTGCGTGCTGCCCTGGGTGGTGCAGCAGGGCAGCTGCCCCGTCAACTGCCAGCGCATCTCCACCAAGGAGCTCAACCACGTCCTGCCCCTCAAGAGCCTCATCCTCAAGCTGGACATCAAGTGCGACAACCACGCGCGGGGCTGCGAGGCGGTGGTGCCGCTGCAGCACCTGGGCGAGCACGCCGAGACCTGCGACTTCTCGCCGGCCAAGTGCCGCAACCGCGGCTGCCGCCAGGTGCTCAACCTGCGCGACGTGGGCGCGCACACGGGGCCGCGCTGCAGGCGCGGGCGGCCGCGCTGGAGAAGGCGCTGAAGAAGGAGGCGCTGCGCGCCGGCAAGCGGGAGCAGTCGCTGCTGTCGCGACTGGCGGCGGCGCAGCTGGAGCTGCAGGTGACGGCGCTGCGCTACCAGAAGCGCTTCACGCAGTACAGCGCCCGCCTGGACGCGCTGGCCCGCGCCCGCGCAGCCTCCCCCGGCAAGGTAAGGACGGGCTTGGCCCGTGTCCCTCGGGATGCGCCTTGCGCGCGTCCCGCGGCGTTCCCCTCCGCGGGGTTTCTCCTGGAGAGCCCGTCCGGCCTCAGATCCTTCCGAATACCCGAGCTTTGGGGTTTAATAGCCGTAATATGCCGCTTTCTATAGGTGCATCTTTTTTAAGTGTGACCGTCATCGCTAGTTGGACCCCGTAAGGTAGCTCGCACGGAAAAGTAACAGGGTCGCGGTATTGCTGTTTTCTCTTGGTTCTCTTCCCCCAAGAAAACTCTAAAAGTGGGATTTCCGGGGCTGGAAATGGTATTAAACCAGCAGAAATTGACTCCCAGGAGTCACACAAAGTGGAGTGAATTGGAAGAAGCCGCTGTGACCCAACACTTTCCAGAGCTGAGCTCACCTAGCATCCCACAGTAGGGCTTCCTACAAAATGCAGGCTTTGGGATAAACCGTGACACAACTTGGACACCTCGCCAGCTATTTCAGGATCTGCAGCCATCATCTTTGTAACATCCACATCCAGATACAAGACATCTGCTGTGTACTTGTGATTTCTTTCCCAGAGTCGCACGGGGTTCTTTAATTAGGAAGGGAAAAATTAACTTGATTTCAACTCCTCAAAATTAGACCGTTTATAAAATGACCAGAATCAAAAAGCAGAGCTACAACAATCCCCAAGTTTTAATTGGAATGAGGCTCCCCAGCAAGGGAAACCCTGGAAGCCAATTATCTTTTAAATGAAGACATTTAGAGTCCTCCCAGTGGCCTGGAATGTTCTACCACAGACACAGCAGTATTAAATTGTTCAAAATTGTCAAACATCTGTATTCACACCTTTGGTAATGTTGAGGCTCTAAAAGCTATGTGAAGGAAATAAAACTTCATGTTAGAGGATCTTTTTTTTTTTTTTAAACCTTCTTAGCAATCCAGGGCAGAACCCATCCTGTTTTCCTAACTCAAACCAGAAAGTATTTCAACACTAAATGAACTGTTCTAACTTCAGGCAATGCTTGTGTGTGTGCTGGTCAAAATCTTAGTAATACCGTTAAAATAAATTGGGGGTTTACAGTCATATCAAGATTCAGGACAGTTCTGTCTCCCCCTTTTCCTGCAGCACTTTGCCATGGCATTCTGGAGGCTTTCAGCTCCCACAGCCTGGCACACAACTCCATCTCCACTGCTGATGACAGGAGAGCCCAGCACACAGTCCTGCTGTCAGAAATCATCTCACCCAATCCCTGCCTCCTCATCTTTGATCTCCTTTACTCTCACACCACCCCTTCTTCGTGGCTGGTGCTGATAATGTTGGGCTTGCATCGTTTAGCTCTGTGCAGAGTAGGGAGCTGCTGTAATCCTGAGAGCTGCAGATGTTCATGATTCATTTTCAGCTATACTTTACAGTATCAGATTTATGGGTACAGCTGGCCCAGACCCCTGTGCTGGGTCCAGCCCTTTACAAAGGGCTGTTATGCAGTTCTCTGGAGCAGCCACCAGGCTGAGGAACGCTGGAAGGTGTCGTGTCACCGCAGCCGCTGGGCCAGCGGTCAGGCAGTTCCGTGTCTTTCACAGCGTTTTGGGCAGCTGGCCAGCACTAACAGCTCTCTGCTGCCCAGCTCCCAGGCAAGCACAAATGGCAAACTTGCATCTTTGTGACCCAGGGAGCTCAGTAAAAGACCCGTGGTAATCACCCAGTGCAGGGGATGCTTTCCCACTTTGGGGCTGTGGCAGGCTTCCACGTTTGGGGTTATTTTCTCAGAGACAGCAGCACAGACTGTGCAGGAACACTCAGCAGGACATATAAACTTGCCTAAGGATTATGTCCCTGAACACAGGGATTAGAGGTATGGTAGTGTGAAATAACCAATTTGCTATCATTATTTAAATTATTGCCATTATTCATATTTCATACATTCTCAGATGTAGTTTGGTCTATGCTAAACACAAGTAGGCTGAGCACCAACAATCTGGGTTCATAGCTTACAAGTGGTGATTGCAGAACTTACTGTGGGATGTTCTGGCTCCTCAGTAGATGGAGAAAAAGGGTTTTCTGACTCTCCTACCTGATGGCTGCTTGTTGCTGCAGATGTAGAACCAATCCAGAATAAAGGAGATGACTTATCCTGTAATCAAAACAGAAGACATGCCCAAAGTTGTGTTTAAATGCTTAAGTCAAAGGGGAAATAGGGTATTGAGTGACATTAGAGCATTCTTTAAAGACTCAAATTCGTGGTCTTTTGGCAGCTTTGGAGATCCAGGTCAGGATTCGCCTTAGCATAGGCTTTGTTTGTGATGCTGGATGAATCACAGCTTTGCTGTGCTTTCATCTACCATTTTTGAGGTGAGTTCTATAACACCACCATAACCATATTGAGAGAAGACATAAATAAATATATATTTTATACACGCACTCATCTGTAAGCATCTCCCAATTTTATAAGCCCCTTAAGCAGGTAGATGTGCCTTAAGTGACCCCAGTTGTGTTATCCATGTGTATTATCACTGAGGGAACACTTTAATTTTACTGTGTACAGTTCAAAGGTTTATTCAGAGAATGACTAGTTTATTCCGTGGTGGAAAGAGGAAAGGCTTACTGAGGAGGAGATTGAGGAGGCAGTGGGGGGGAAGGTGGTGTCTCACTCAAAATTAGTCTTTCATTTGATCAGACATGTCAATCCTGAAATAATCAAAGTCTAAACAATCAAGAAAAAAACTTGTGCAGTTCAAACAAGGCTTAATCCTTGGTGAAGCACAGCACTGTGCACACCTCTTGATAAGCTGATCTGGTCAATCCCTTATTTACACAGCTGACAAAGTCCGTTGGGAAGGAACAAGGGGAGAGGGAATCGGAAGGAGCTGACAGCCCAGAGTGGAAACCCTTCTCTCCTGGCAACCAGAGACAGGGACTGACTTCAAATGGATCAGCCAGGCAGGAACCCGTTACGACCTGACGTTCAGGACCTCTGTGGTGGCAGTGACACAGATTTGAATTCTGTAGGAGCCAGAAGAAGTCCTTTAAAACAAGATGATATGTTTTTCTCAGGGCGAGGCTGGTCCTGGCAGCCCTTCCACCAGTGAACAAGGAGCTGAGGTGCCTCCTCTGGTGAAGACAGACCTTCTAAGCCACAGCACTACCAAAGAAATTAGCCTTTGCTATCTAAAGGGAAAGGCAGTCTATTAGCTGCACATTACTCAGCTGGGAAGTAGAGTAATTTCAAGAATTATGTTTAAGAGTTCTGTTCAGCTGTGGGAATACAACATGCCAGGAATCATCAGGTCTGCTGCCGGAGCAGCTGCCGGGGCAGGGCTGGCCCTGGGCCACCACATTTCCACAGTTACCTCACTGTTTAATGACTGCTCCGCTGGAACGGAGATCTTGGAGGGGGAGAGAAAGGCAGAGCCCTGGAAAAATCATTTGCATCGTGGCTTCCTTATGAAGAGAAGGAGAAGGTTGTGGAAGGAGTGGTTAAGAGCTGAGGTGTGAATGTGCAGAAGTGGCCAAGTGTCAGAGCGAGGTGCTGCTGCAGTTCCGCACCCATGGTGGGGTTGGTGCTCTGGAACGTGACTGCTGCCATGGGGAGCATGGAGAAACTGCACAAAGCCACCAGAAAAACCTGGAAATGTCTTTAAAACCCCTGCAGACAGAAGTACTTTGTCAGAAGTACCTACAGAAAGCTGTGTTAGTTGTTTCTTTTCCCTCACAACCCGACTGATTCAATCCCACCTGCTTTAACACTTGTTCAGCCAGGTATAAAAGTGTCAAATCAAAGCCACATAAGGAGGCTTTAATGAAAACAGGCAACTCTAATTACGGAAAATGTCTTGAGAGCAATGTTGTAATTGTTTTTTGAGTGTTCCAATTGATTTGCCTTCTTAAACAGGGATAATAGAAGGAAACAGTTGTGCTAGCATGTGCTTGTCTTTCAAATTCAGAATCATCAGTCCTTGAAAGTGGTCTCACAGGGCTGGAAATTTGTTCCTTGAAACCCTGTCTGAGGTCTGGGTCTGTAGACTTGCAGGGAAATAGATTTTACTTCATTTTTCAGTCCTCTTCTGGGTACCTGGTTCTCACTGCTGCCAAGCGCAGGCAGATTCAAATAAAGTCAGTTTGCTCACGTTCCTCTGTATCAGGTCCAAGTCTATTTATTACTTGATCATTAGGGGAGATAATGATCAGAAACTGACGTAGAAGTTGTAAAGCACATTTTCAGGTGGAGTTGCTGGTGCAGCTCCCCCGTGGAGGAGCTGGGAGTGTGCGGTCAGTGGAGCTCTGCCAGTTCGCACTGCCAGGGAATTGGGCTTCCTTATCATCCCCAAATCTGTGGGAGTAATTCAGTAATCCAGGATTACTTTGACATTTTTTATGACTTTAATAGATGCATATTTGATTGACAACTTCAAATTGACATGTTAGAAGAAAAGTGCACAAACTAAAACCATCTGCATCGAATTACAATGTAACTGTTGCAATTTTTTTCATTAATTGGTTATGAAAACCAGACTTGTAAGATAACTTCCTCAAACTTTTTTTTGTGTTCATAGCTTTTTCACCCTTTGGATAAAACAAAGAAAATGGTTTTGGAGGTAGAAAATTCATCTGTATCTCTAGATGCACATACTGATCCTATTCTGATCTCTAAATGTTGTTATTCAGAGGGCTTTTTGTAGTAAACAACACTAGTTTGAGACTGAAGGGAGAACATTGTGAACATTTAGTTGTCTTTAACAGTTCATGCACTTAGTTTTGTCTTTATAGAAGTTAAGAGGCCTAAGTAGCATCCCTGTGTCATAAAGGACATTTTGTAGGAGTTTGTAGTTAGGAACAAGCTGGGATGAGAGACCAGGATAACAGAGCCTGTCCACACAGCCACCCAAATGCTGCATGTCCTCCTAGTATATTTTTGTTGTATGTTGTTTGTCCAGAAAAAAAATATTCACTGCAGAATTTAATATTTTAACATAATATTTACATAATTAACATAATGATCTTCAGTGATGGGAGATTTCTGTTTTGCTGGTCTTAAAACACCAGAGAAAAAAAAATTATGCACGGCAAGTGCTGTGAATAGCAATTGCCATTCTGGGCCTGTGGCAAAATTTGTCACAGTTTTGTTTAATGCTGTTTTCTAAAACTCTGCGGAGAATTTTGTGTTTGATACTGTTTAAAGCAATGTCGCTTAAAACAAGGTCACATAGTCAGCAGGAGAGGGAGGCAATGCATGGATCCAGTCCTAAGATTCAGTCACCCCCAAAGCACTGGAAGAGTCAAAGAGTTTGACTACTGGAAACGTGGAGTATTTTACATAACACATCACATATGACTGGGTCAAGTAGTTGCAGGAACCAGCACTGCATATAAACTTCTTCTGTTGCTGTTAAGTGTCTCACTGTAGATCTCAATAAAAAAGACACATAAATCTTAGGGGAGGTTCTGCTGCTGGAGCTCAGTGGGGTGGCTGGAGCAACCACTGGGAGCTGCAAAGTTATTCCAAACATTTGTCTCTAAACTACAGGGGGATAAAAAAAAAAAAGAGAGAAAACAACCCAACAAAAAAACTGGGTAGAAGTATTACCTGTCCTGTTTTACCTCCCTACACACAATGTTTTGAATGTGTTTATCTGCTCTTTGTAGGGTGAAGAAACTAAAGCACTGACTCTGGTCCTTCATCGGGACTCTGGATCTCTTGGATTTAATATTATTGGTGGCCGGCCATGCGTGGTATGTTAATTGTTAAAATATGTTTGCCCTTTCCAGTTGGGAAAAGCATGTAGGTCAACACTTAGAGGAAAAATGTTGCTGACAAGCATTTGGTCTTCTCGAGATTCTTTCAGAGCAGTTCTTCCATTGAGATTGGATGGATGTCTATTAACTACGTTGCCTTTTCTCTCGCTGCCTCTTTATTCTTGCATATCATCACACCCAGCACCACTAATCCTGCTGCAGTGCCACTCCCAAAATGATAAAACCCACGGTGTCTCTTTCTCAGACCATACTGCTGTGAAGTTCATGGGCTGAGAGCCACAACTTTTGCCCCTTTCTTAAAAAAAATTATTTACTCTCCTTCCCACCAGAGATCCAGCAGCCCTCTGTGCAGGTGAAGGGATGGAACTTAAACAGCCTGGTTTTGAAATCTGTGATTTCAGCAGATGTTTCCTGCACCACACTCTCACTAAAGTATTTTTTCGGGATGCTTGTTGGCTGGAGCTGCTGCATATGACTTTAATTACATCAAGGAGTGGATTATACCTTGTCCTAGTAATTTAGAAAGTATTCAGAACTACTTCTTGGCTGCTCAGAAATCTGACATTAATCATGATTTATTCTTAGTGAATTCACTTGAAAGTTATTCTTTAGAGTTTTTCAGCTTTCTGAGACATTGTTCTGCACTGGCAGAAACACAATACACAGGAATATGAAAATACCTTGTTAAGGGGAAGGTGTTTTCATGGGTTCATTTTCAAATCTCCAGAGGAAAAGCTGTGCAACTAAAAATGAAAATTGCACTGTTGTCTTATGTTTGATATGCAAGCAGGCTGTGTCTCACTGGATTTTGCTGTGAGAATAATTGTAATGACAATTACTCCTGAGTTGGCCTAAGTCAGAGGAAAATGATTATCAAGCAACTAATTTACCTAATGGAAGTCTATCCCTGGTTGCTTAATCTTTCAAAATCAGAGTATCAGGTGTTCTCATTAGCACAAAGTAATTCCATATTAAGACATCAGTAAGAATATTTCTCTCAAATTACTTGCACTGGTGTGACATGGACAAGCCTCAGCTGAGGGCAGACGAGAGGGACAATGATGTGTTTTCCTTTTCACCCTTGAAGGACAATCAGGATGGGTCATCGAGCGAAGGAATCTTTGTATCCAAAATAGTTGACACTGGGCCTGCTGCGAAGGAAGGAGGGCTGCAAATCCACGACAGGATTATTGAGGTATGAGAGTACACTGCCTTTTAATAGTGCAAGCTCCAGCTCAGGTCTTCACATGGCACGTTTGCTGTGGGTTTGGGAGAGGTGGACCGTGGTAAACACTGTCTAGAACATCTGTCTGTGAAAATATGCTGGGCTTGATTCAGTGCTGACCTCCAGGGCTTTAGGTATAGTCCTTCCCTAAATATAGAAACCAGATTATTGACGGTATGTGCGTGTCCTGACTTTCTGAGGAGCTTGCATCTCTCTGGTATGCCATAGATAGTTCTTTTTTAAGCTGTTGGAAACTTGGAAGTTATTTAGTTAAAACCATATGTGAAATATCTGTGGTGTAAAGCACGACGTTATTTTTCTTGGTATTTAAGTTTTGAACAGTCAGGGAAAATTCCGCTCTGTGATTCCTCTATGGTTTATCATAAACCTAAGTAACTCCTTTAATGTTGTTTGTGAGTTCTTACATTACTTAGATTGCAGACTGAATTTCTTCTCATTTTGCCAAAGTCTTGACCTCAATAAAAAGCTCTTCCTGCGAAGGAGATGGTTGCATGAAACTTCTCTTTAAATTTGCAAATTTCTTTTTTTGGGGGGGAGAGAGAGCAAGAAAAAGGTTCACTTTCATGAAACAAAATGCAGCTGACAGTGAGTCAGTTCCCATTGTTTGGCATTTCACAGTTAAGAAAAAGTCTTCCTCACTGTCTTATTTTTGTAGGCTGGAGAAACTTTGAGAGTCTATTGTTCAAAAAGATAAGTGCGGTGTTTGTTGCCAAGGATATCATGGAACAGCCAGTTTCTCTAAGTAATGGAATTCCATTGCTCTTATGTTTTGCAAATGAGCAATAAACAGCTGTTAAGGATTTTCTGTTGGCAGGGGACAAAGCGTATTTGCCTTTTTCTGTACTGTTATGGCAAATTGTATTCACAATTTAGTAAGGGTATAAAATATTAATTAAGTTTCTTCATATGGGAAAGAATGGAGCCACAGTAGCAGAACTATAAAAAGATAAGAAGCTGAACTGTGAAATGATCCAGAGTTGCTCAAACTCTGTGTGTGATGTAACATAATTGCGAAAAGGTCTGGACAGTTTTGTGAGAACTCTGTGATTTTGTTTGAACTGAATGGTTTCCCATAAGCCTGAATTTCCCCACAGCCTCCTTGGAAAGCTGACATCTGTTTCTGAAGTAGTGCACAGTCACATAAACCAAACAACCGTATGAAAACCCAAACTCTGGGAGATCAAATACCCCAAGGTTAGGAAATGTCCTGGTCTCTGGTTCAGGCCCCATGAGCACAAGCCCTGTCGCACTTGTGGAAGTGACCCTGGCTCACCGTGCAGGGGACAAGGGCAGCCAACCTCCATGGGCTCTGTACCATCTGCTCTCTTGCAAGGGACCTCCTGCCTTCTGGTTTTATTTTTGCTCCTTCCTTACTGCTCCTCAAGCTTAGTGTTGGTCCAGGCTGAGGAAGGAGTCCCACTCTGTGTGTCCAGAGGAGCTGAGAGGGACACGAGGGGACAGGCTGGGTGAGCTTTCCTGCCCCGTTCTGCTCCCCTGAGCAGAGCCCCTGTGCCAGCAGTGTTTGTGCAGAGCCTTTTGCACAGTTCCAGCTGCATTTTCAGAGAAGAGAAAAGCCCAGAACAAGGACATTAGAGCGATTTGTTGGATTCACAGCACTCCAAGGGTAGCAGGAACCCATGTGCTGACATGAGGCTGACATGTGTTGACAGCTCTTGTTGTGCTGACCACAAACTCATTGTCATATTCACTCTTCTCACCTCTAAATATACACAAAATGCTGATGAAAACGGAGCACATTATTTCCCAAGGGCTGGCTTTGGGTGCCTCCAGATCAGCATCTCTCTCTGATAGGAGAGTGCTGTGGAAGCAAGCCTTTGCGTGGTGCCCAGCTAATGTGGTTTGATTCCCATTGTGGGGCAGTCTCCAAGAGTGCTAGTTGAATTACTTTTTAGATAAATTAATTCATTTCCTGCAACCCAGCCACTACAGGCATCCAGTTCACAGCACTAGACTGGAGTGCTCTAAAAGGGAGCCCTCAAAATTCAGATACTGTGGACACCTGAGAGCAGCTGTTTCATCCTGTGTTCTCTGCAGTTTATATTTAGCACATTTTATCTAACCTTGCTCTGGATAAGGAAAAAGGGGATACCTCCTGCATCAAGGCATCTAAGTGAGCTTTATCATCCTAATGTCTAATTATCTTAGATAATTGAAATGCCTGTAAACTATCTAGATGAAAATTAGTAATGGCCAGTGGTGGTGTCCTTCTAGAGGCAAGTTTTTAATAACTTTGAGACTGTCAAAGTTTTGATTTGGGAGTTTGACTCAGAAATTATTTACAGATGTAGCTGTAACTAGGAGGACACAGCTGGAGGACTTGGCACAGAGCGGAGCATCCTAGCAGGTCACATTTGCTTTCAAAAGCATAAAAAATGGTGAGGAAAGATGGCAACTTGCTTCTCTAGAACTGAATTTAGCTATCTAGAATTTCTTTGACTTGTTCATTAAATATTAAGGTGTTATGTATCATCAGCATGATTCTAAATAGACTTCCACAAAGAATTCTTATTCCAGTATAAGATGCTGAGCATAACATCTCCCTAATTAATTCCAGCATCCATCACAGAGAATTTACAATGAAGTAAAACATGAATAATTTGATTTCCTTTTGGAAAATGTTTCTTTGCTGCAGATCTTTTGGTGGATGTGTTTTGGAGCATCACTTCTCATTTTCAGAACTGCCACAACATTTCTAATTAGTGAGCAGGGATTAGGCAGAGTGAAATACAGACACATCCAGGGCACTGTTCAGGGCTGATAGCAGAAGCATTTTTTATTGCTGTTTGCTTGCAAATTCTATCCCCTGACAACTCGATCCAGAGATAACCTTGGAATTATGTCAGAGATAATTTTTAAACTTATTTTCCTTATGTAATTTGGATTTCCTGTTCTACATTTTTCAGATGGTTAAATGCAGAGTTAAGCAGGTTTAAGAATTAACTTGAATTTTCTTTAAAAGCAATTTTTTGGCCCTTTTCATATCACTGAAATAAGTAATGGCACTGTGAGATCTGTGTTGCTACTGCTAAAGGACAAAAATCAAGATGAATGTTGCATGGTCTGTACTACTCAGTCATCAGAGCAGCATGTAACAAATACAGAGAAATAGCCTTTTTCTTGTATTTGGTTTTATAGAATCTGTTGAATCATGATATTTACTGCTTACTAAGGACTGTGAAGATTGTGTTGTGGCTATTAAGTGCTTAATAATTTCCCCTCACTGTTTAATAATATCCTTACTCTGTAAATGGGTAATCTGAGGCACAGAGGGAAAGAAGTTCTTGAAGTTCTTGCCAGATTAAAGATTTGGATTTTGGTGGTTTTGTAACTTCTCTCTGTAAACCAAAGCTTCTTACCTGTATCTGTTCTCAGATCTTTCACAATGACTTTAGGAGTGAGGAAGTCAAGATCCTAGGAGATTTCCTCTGCTTTGACTACACATTTTTCATGCAGTTCTGTACTTGCACATTCAAAACCAGCAGCTGATTGCGGCTGGTGATTTACTGAGGTATTGTTAAGATGTTCCATAGCAAATTGCCACGTTAAAAACATGCTGAAACTATTGATTTTTTCTGCAAAGGAATTACTGTTCTCACAGATTTCATTTTTGTCAGGGTAACAAAATGGTCCTAATTTCCTCTCTCAACAGAAGTTGGTTCAGGTCCCAGCCCTGAATGCCTCTACGCAGCTGCTTGGCATTTCTTAAGACAAAAATCAGATTTTCAGAGTTTTTATTTTTAAGCACATCAGCCCTGAAAGATTATAAATTAAATCTGGCATTCTCTTCTCACTAACTGGTAAACTTGTTTGTTCAGCTCTGGGACTGCTTGGGAAGAAGGAGGCTTTTGAAAAGGCTGACTGCTCACCACCTTAAAAAGTTTGCAGCACAATTAGGGTACTGTTGAGGCAGTATAAACTGTCACAGCTTTGCTGAAACCTGGAGGATTTATGCCATCTGGGACTCACCCGGTGTTTCATGCTGCTCACAGGAAGGATCATTAGTTTAGGAGTTGAGAACACGTCTTAGTTCATTTGATTGATTTTCCCCAAAGCACACTCATGTGCTACAAATTACAGGCTGCTTTTCCAGGATGTGCATTTCTTCACAGATTACACGCGAGAACAATGAGACTTTTTAGCAAATCTTGTGGATGTACAAACAAAATTTGTCGTTTGCTGCGGGCTCCCTGTTCACCCTGTAGTAAGTATGGCGTTTTGGCAGAGCCACTTTCTGCTCACAGGAGGGGGTTAGGTGGATTTCAGGGAAATTAATGTGGTAGCTGTGTTCACAGCACAGCCTCTGAAGAGTCACATCAGCACAGAGAAATCCATCAGCCACAGAGGAATGGCAGGAAAGGGCACTGGCAGCAGCGTGTGAACCTTTCCCTGCCGGTGACACAAAGTGAGGCAAGGATGGCTTTAAAACTGAGTGAATGAATAAAAGAAGCAGCATTCCTTGTGGTCTGGTGGTGCGTGATGGGTCTCGTTTTTCCAGCAGGCTGAGCCTGTGGCTGAAAGGGCTCCGTGTATTGCTGCACTGTCAGTGCCACTTGTGCTGCCCTGGGCGCCCTGCTCACCTCTCACCACTCACAGGCAGCTTCCACAGATCATCAGTCAATAAAATTACTATCCAAACACCACCTTCAGTTTCTGATTTGCTGGTGAGCACTTCTTAAAACACTGCCAGCTTTAGCAGGATAATCCTAAGCCTGCAGCTCCTTGCGGGACACTCACGCCAGTTGAACTCTGACAAGGATATAGATTAAACAGGATTGTCATGAATGGAAAATTCAGCTCTGCGAACAAGATTTACTGCGCAGCTCCGTACACTCAGGAATTAATTTTCTAGAAGAAAACATTTTCAGACAGTGACTTAAAATTGGCTGTTGCAGTTCCTGCCAGGACACGCAAGCACATGAGAGCATTTGTGGGGAACGAACGCGGCGGGGCAGCGAGTGCAGCTACAGCAGTCAGCTCTTTCTGCAGTTTATGCTCCCAGAAAACTTTCCAAGGCCTTTGTCCATATCTGTTAATGATGTCTCACAAAGCAGCATCGTGCCTGTGCTGAAGCATAGTCCCTACAGCTCGGTGGAAAGGGAGTAATAGTAACAACCCAAAGAGGAAAATGTAAATGAAAACAGGCGGCCTTGGTTATCGCTGCATTTTTTCCTCTCATAAATTTGTTTCCCTGATTTCGTACCAGCACTATGGGCTGAGCTGTGGCAGGGAGGTGGGGAAAGCAGGGGGATGAGCCAGAGAATGAACCAAAGAGGTGCAACAGGATCTCTACACTAAATACTGTAATATTGTTCTTCCCAAAAACAAAACCAGAAAAACAAATTGGATGGAATAAAAATAAAAGTGTTGCAAATAAAAAAAGAAATGTTGTTTCAAATATCATGGACCGACACTCTCTGTCCTGCAGGCTGCAGTGCTCAGGTTATAAGCACATTTCATGCTGCAACTTTTGAAAAAGTCCTGTGTGGGTTCCCTCAAATTTCCACACCATCTTATTCTTTGTTCTTTTTTATGAAGTCCACATCATGCTGACCCTAAGCGTAATGTGGGCGTTTTGAATCTGTGGAAGTTTAGAATATTGTTCTCAAGGGCGTGTTGAATGAATAAGAGGTAATTAAATTATAAAAGAAAAAGCTCTCTTAAACTCAGGAATAGATCCCTTATGTGTAACACATCTTAAATTAATGGGATTATGGTGTGGAGTCCTTTCTCCCCTGCACTTTCCTCCCCTCTTGCTTTCCTTGCTCACACAGTCTGCTTGAAAACAAGCATTTCAGCCTTTAGCCAGCGTGAAATCTCTCCCATAAAACCTTCAGTGCTCTCGAGATGGGGACCATGACAACTGTGCACAAATCAGGAAAAGCATTGCCACTGCTGCAATTGGGAGGAATGCCTTTTGTGGGATGGAACATTCACAGTCCTTGCAGAGAACTTAAATAATATTGCTCTTGTTTGTGTTGGAATTGCAGTTAAACAGGAAATTGCTCTTGAGCAAAAGGAGGATCAGTTACGAGGAGTTTACTTTCCAGGTTGGATCCTCTTGCCTCAAACTTTTCATTACTGTAAGGCTGGAAAAATTGGGAGAAAAATCCTACTGATACAATACTTTAAAACACAGTGAAAGTCACAAATTATTTAGCAAATGTTGATTCTCTTTGGTGTGGTTAACTTGTTTGGGACCACAAGGAACAAGATTGGAGAGGAAATGCAAACTGCTTTGATCGTTTCCAGTCAAATCTCACGTGAAGTCAGAGACTCACTCCACTGACTCCTGACTCCTGTCGTGCTGATCCCAGAGCTCATGAATTCCCTCATCCATCCTCCCTCAGCTGTGTTTACCATTTTCTGCTAAACCCATCCTTGCTAATTGCCTGGATAATCCAGCTCTTGGTGGGTGCCTGCCTGCCTCGTGTGAGAGAGAGGTTGGTGGCAGCTGGTGGCTGCAGACACAGTCCTGCTGCTGCAGGTCAGCCCTTGCTTGGGACCTGGGACAGTTTGTGATGAATTCAGAATACAAACCACCTGATAAATCTAGTGTTTGGGGTAAGGAATTATTACTCTCTCTCAAAGAAGTGAAAAATACCTGGTTCATCCTCTGTAGCTCATCAGAGAGAAATGTGTCAGACTCCAACAAATGTTGGGTTATTTTAAAGGATGCTCATAGAGCATATAACAATGGGACAATTTAATCTTTTCATTTGTGGTACAATTCCTTGCATTTTAAATCATCTCGTCAGTTTTCCACATTTCAAGCCAAACCATTATGATTAACTGTTAGGTTTTATTTTTAGATTTTTGAATGCGTGGAGTCTTTTTAGAGAAAACACACAGAATGTCCTGTCGACTATTTTCACACATTTGGTATCTAATTGGGCAATCAGGCACAATCATCCTTAATTTAGTACATATGTGGCACATTACCATGCCAATTGGGTTAAAGATATGCATGAAGTAAGTGCAAATTAACTCACAAAAGGAGCAAGCTCAGACCAGCGCTGTCAAAAGGCACTTGTCACATTTGCATAACTCTTCATTTGGAATAAAAAACGGAATTTGTTCAGCAAACGTGAAAAATGCCAAGTGTGGGAGAATGACCAAATCTGCCTGGAGATCCCAAATCCTGGTGCTGCAGCTCAACCCTGGTTAATTTTGGTGGAGGGAGTTTTCTTCAGAACAAGAGCATGGTGCTGCTCCAGTGAGAAGTCTCTCCTGCCTAGTGGTCTTTGTAGTTTTAATGACAAGTAAGGTGTTTAATAATAAAATCTATTCCAGTACTGGGTGTGGGGGTTTTTGTTTCATCGAAGTTGCCAAATGGTAGGACGAGAAACATTTCAGACAGGAAAACCTGGAAAAGGAGAGCGCTCAGTAGGAGCTTATCAAATGTACTCTAGCAAATTGTATGGCAATTATGGCTTTAGATTCATACTCTACTTCATACATGAGGCTTTTTCCTTTGCTAATTAATTAATTCTTTACACTATGCAAAATTATTCACAATTAGCTGCAGTCCTGGGCTTTAAAGACTGAGAGGTGACAGCTTATCAACATTGGGAATTTAGTTCCAGCATTGTTGACTGCTGATTTACTTTCTGCATGTTTTGATAAATTTCAAAACAATGTAACCTGACTGCTTTATGTTCCACTACAAAGTGTAACTACAGGACTTGTAAAGTTTTTAGGCTCTCGTAAATACAAATGGGACTGGGCTGACAATGATCAAAAATTTTGCTTCACCACTGAGGCTTTTAAATGAAAACAGCATTTTCCTTTTAAGACTTTTATTATGCATTTTTAGTATCCATAGTAAATCTGTGTTGTGTTAGCGTTCATATAAAGGTGTGCCATCCTTAAAGAAGCTTCTATCTGTAAAGTCTTACAGCTCTAAAGAGAATTCACCTCTAAAGGGGAGTTTGGGTTTTAAAGGCTGTGTGTGGGTATATTCCATCCAGAAAGGAAAGTTGAGCCTTTGGGGTGGTACAGAAGGGCTTTGTGGGCTGAGCAGTACATGGTGGAGACACATCCCATCCCTGTGTGCATGACAAGGGACATCCCTTTTGTGAGGGAGCAGGGGATTCCTACTCCCAAACAGTGCAAATGGTGCAAGTGTCTTATCTCCACCTTAAATCATGCATCAAATGTGCTTCAGTTGTGTGGAGCAGGTGGAAAAAGAGGCAGAGTATGGAAAACAGTGTCTTTTGTTAGTGCAGGCCCCTTTTGCATGGTCTAATCAAGCCTGGTGTTAAAATACTCTTAAAAAAAAATTAGATCCGTTATTGTAGGACTGGACCTGTGGATTTCAGGAACAGCATTCCTGCAGCAGCCTTTGCTCTACCCTTTCCCCCTGGCACAGTTATCATCCCCAGCCCCTGAGGAGTATCCACAGCTTAATTATATGCTCCATTTAACAGCAGCACAAAATTAATCCTGTTTGGACAGAGATTAGATGACATATGAAGAGCTGTGTCTGGTCTCTTCCGTGTGGGGAATTGCATCTCGTAGGGTTTGCATTTAATCTTTTTTATTTTTTGCCATGACCCACATGACTTTGAACGGCACACAAGTGTGCAAAGCTGAAAGCAAAGGAGCAGGTTTGGGGATGGAGACTGGCTCAGGATCCAGTTTAATTCCTGCACAGATTTTCAAAAACAGGAGCCACAGGTGCTCAGTCCTGGAAAATACCACACGACCATTGGGAGTAGTGGAATCCCATCTCCAGTTTTATCAAACAGAGTAAAATCCCTGGATGTTTCTAAGGATCATGGCATGGCTGAGGTTGGAGAGGACCTTTGGAGAGCAGCTAATGCAGCCCCTTGCTTCCCCCAGCAGGGTCAGCCAGAGCCTGGACAGGGCCACGTGTCTGCCTTGGGTGAATAAAAGCTCTCACACATTCTACACGTGAATAGTCCTTTGGGCTGAGCAGGAATCTGAGCTGAGAACTGGTAAATATTATACATCTGTTTGATTGATTGGATGAATATGAGAAAGAAACCAGCAACAGGAAGGGAGAGTGAAAATGTTTCCTGAATCAATTGAAGGTGGGGGGAGAAAAAAAAAAAAAACAAACACTTTTTTGGGCATT
>WAAG01021451.1:246372-300875 GCA_013390105.1 Tichodroma muraria
TTTAGTGCTATTTTGCTATTTTTTTTTTCTTCTCTCAGTTCTGCAGGCCTCCCAGCTCAGGAAGATTTAGTTTACTTCTTAAAAGGTCTTGCTTATAAAGCAGACCTTTTTCTGGCTCTGGCTAGCTCTAATAAAAATTAGCAGTAACTTTAGCAGCTGCCATACCACATGACTGCTTGGAATTGCATAACTTCTTTTTCCTCCTAAGAAACACACAGAGATCATCTGATCTCCACCCTTGCAGCCTTCTCCAAAATGTTTTTCTCTAACTTGATTTCTAAACAGAAATCTTTTTCTCCTTTCTTTTAACAAGCCTCTTTTCTCAAGCCCAAAATCTGATAGCAAATGGTGAGGGGCTCTGGGCAGAACTTGCACGAATTAAGTGAATAAGGTGATTATTTGTATTTTTGCTACTTCGAGCTCTATTACTGCTTATAAATAAGAAGCCATGTCATGGACAAAAAAAAAAAAAAAAATTTNGAGAGACTGACTAGAGAAAAAAAAAAAAAAAAAAAAATCTTTTGTGGCTGAAATTGTGGGGATTTTAGGGCCTGTATTTCTGGGAGCATGGGTTTGGATGGAGGAACATTGTGGTTTGCCAAGGATAAGGTCATGGTGGGAAGGACAAGGCTTCCATGGCCACTCCAGATGTGAACTGGACACAGACTGTTGGCTCAGAGCAGGTCCTGTTTGGAAATCCCCCAGTACCTAACCTGCTCTGCAGACAGAGGGCATGGAAATCGGAAATTGAAAATTATCAGCCTTTTATAAATGTGTGACATACAGAGATTAACCATTGCTTTCTGCCTAATTGTATTTCCCCTTAAGCCAAAAACCCCCAAGTTTATCGACTTCATCAAAACCTAAGGACAAATAACCCCTTTTTTGTACAGCACTTTTTTTCCAAGCAAATTTCTTGCAAAGAAAAATGATATTTGTTTTGTCAGGATACTCCACTGACTGCATATTTATTTATCTCTCCCTTGTAGTGCATTCAGAATTCATTCCTATTTTGTAAGTCTTAAAGAAATCTCCTGTCTATAGTTACAAAGAATTCTTAAATGATTGAATCAAAAAACCCCATGTGCGTCAGACTCCTTAAAGCTTGGTTCATCCTAAATCCAAGCAAACAAAGCCAGGTGATGATAATATCATGGAATATGAAATGCTGCTGAAAAACCAAGCCTGTTGGCACCCAGGGAAACTCTGGAAGCTGCACCTCTTGGAGCCACTGTCACTGCCTTGCACCCAGTTATATTCCCATATTTAAGTTGAGCCAGTTCTCTTAACCACAATAAAATCAGAATAAAATGTGAATTTATGTAATTCTCACTTGTGTATTTCATCTGCTAGTGGTATTTCCCTTTTCCTGCCAGCTTATCAAAAATCCTAACTCTCATTTTGGGGGGGAAAGTCTGGCCCCTTGGATGCTGGGGACAAACAGATGCCCTGAGCTGTCTTTAGCTGCACTCACAGCTCAGAAGTTCCTGCTAGCAACTCTTGTTTTAATTTCAGTGTTCACACAGCCAGCCCTGTGATTCCTTCCCATGTTTGAAGGAGCCAGTACATACTGGCCAGTACATACTTCTTTTTAATATAACTTCTCATTGTTTTCACTTCATTTTGGCCTCCTCCATTCCCCTTAAAACCTTGGTAGGCAAAGTTTCCTCTGCAGCAGGGGAGTTTTCACCGTTCTATTACAAACCTTTCTCTAGCAACAAGAACCTTCTCCTTCAGTTTCAGCCAGTTTTATGTCCTGCTGCTAATTAAAATGTTCTCTTTCTCTGCTTTTAAGTTGACCCAAAAGCAAGTTTTTTGCCCCGTTTTTGGCTGCCTCACTGGAGGAGGCTTTTGCAGACTTGCTGTGCAGCTGATGTTAAAGGGAGTTACAAAGCCAGGACGGAGCCAAGGGTAGCAGAGAGAGCACTACATGGTATTTCAGCCTCTAGCACACCTCCAGGCTTCTTTTGAAGGCCACTTTCCCTGCTCTGACACTGCCATTCAGTTCCTTCTCCCAGCCTGCTTTCCCCAGACCCCGCTGTGGTCCTTTGTTAGACACCCAAACTCATTAGATTAAAGGGAAACATTTGAGTGACATACCTCAGGCAGAAACAGGAGTTGGGAGGCTGAGAAGATGCTGTGAAGTTTCTTTTGGGATGAAATGAATTTTGTGCATAATCTTAAGAGAAAAGCCCTCCAGACTGGGGTGATGCTCTGTCATTTAAGCTTTCTGCTTGGTTTGAATTCTGTGTTACAATTGGAATAGGAGATTTACAGAGCAAAGGAGCTAGAACCCCACAGTCAGAACTAAGATGGTACACTTGTCACTGGCTCTGTCCCTTTTGTCCCAAAAAACTAAAAATAACTTGCTTTCTGTTTATCCCCTTGCCTGAGGTGCTGTTCAGTATGAACAAGATGCAGAGGCTGGTGCTTAGCTCTTGTTTGTGTCTGATTGCAAGGACTAAATTCCCCTCCTTTAGAAAACCTTTAGAGAAAAATGAAGCCCAAAAGCTTTTAACTGCTTAGGGAAGTGTTTTCCTGCCGTTTCAGGAAAAAATGCAGTTATCATGGCTGCTTCAAGGGAGTTGTCACTGAAGTGATAAACCATGGTGGAATTTATTTATCCTTGTAGAAAAATGCAAATTAAGGCTATAAATGGAGGTCTTGGGAAAGGTCCTGACCGCTTTTTGCCACCAGCCTCATAATCACCCCCAGCCATTCATATTCCGAGGCAATCAGGTGATGTACATCATCTTCTGCAGGGGTTAAAAAGGACTGGGAAGTTAAGTGAAACATGCTGAAAGAATAAATGCCTTTGTTTTTATCTGTCCTTCATGTGTTAATCACTTGTAAGCTGCAAGCCACAACATTTCAAGCGTGCAAGGGCCTTTCTCCAAGGAAGTTGAACTGGGTGGCCGGGGGTAGTAGGATGGCATTTTAAGAGTTGCTAAAAATTGAAAGACAAACGCTGACCTGAAGTCACAAGCACAATGTTTGACTAAGTTGATACCTGCCTAGCTGAAGTCAGCAGTGAAGATTTCACTGAGGGAGTTTGTGGGAACTGATGGCCACGTTCATAAAGCCTGACCTAACCGAGGGCTAAAACGTAAACCTACAACTATTTATTGGAACTATTACTGGAGGTTCTGTGCAAGCCCATCGGATCTGCAGGTAAGCAGAAACCCCTGCTGGGGGATAAAGCTGCCCCATAAGTTGTCTTTGACAAGTTCAGGCTAAGTGGGGGATTTGTTTTACTGCAGCCAAAGTCGCTACTTACTTGCCTAAATTAAAGGATATGCATTAGATAAACAGCAACTGGGGTCTCGGGCATTGCTCAGTGTCAGAGTCCATAAACATGGGAAAATAATCTACAAATGACAAATTCGCTGATCTATGACAGGCACAAATGTATTTTCCATCTCCTTTGAATACTTAAAACATTAACTCATCATTGGAGAACCCAAACTGTGGTATTTGACACTTGATAGGAATTTTATGGAAAGCAATGACAGATTTTTAGTTCAGTCTCCCACTTCGTCGCAACACAGTTGTTGTAAACTGCTCAATTTCTGCTTCCTTCAGTTCCTAATATCCACATTTGCAACTGCTTTTATTCTCCCAATAAACCAGATTTTTGACAGGAGAACGTGAACCACAATGTATTATGTTGCTGCCTAAATATTACATATTTCCTTTTTAAGCAAATGAAATGCAACATTATCTTAATGTTTGAAAATGAAAAACATTGGGATTTTTTTTCCTTCTCAGAATATTCCTGCTATTTTGTTACAGTGAAGTAATTTTCCAGTCCTGATTTTAAATTTCAATTTCTGTCATTAATTTCAGAGTAGATAGAAACTTGGAACCTGGAGTAATGATTTTGCAGCTGAAACACACTGACTTCTACCACTCTTGGTGATTTAGAGAGATATCAGATTTGCATTATTGTCAGGCATCCAAGTTATTTAAAATTACTTTTCTCTGAATGTAAATTTTTGTGAGTGTCATGATCTAACTAGATTTATTCTATTCAAGTTTATAGTTCAGCTCCACAGTTAAAAGTTTTCTTTTGCTTGGATGCACAAATGCAACAAATTCTAGATCAAGGTCAGTTCTAAAGCTCCAGTTTATTGTTGTTCTCTCCCAGCCACTACTTTGTCCATCATTTAAATTGCCTTTGGATTAAAGTATTTTGTTATATCAAAACATGGGGCATTTTAGGCATTAAGAGCACTGAGCATATCTCTGAATCACAAATGGGGCTGATTTTTGTTTTTCTTTATGCTGTACTGTGTCAGACAGAGGATTTCCTACCGTTGTTTGGGAAAAGAAAGCTGGAGCTGGAAAGGAAAGCATAAAACTGATTGCCTGATGGTTTAGTGTTTCAGACCACCTACCCTGAGAGGGGAATAATTGAAATTCTAAAGAAGAAAAAAGCCATCGCCCAGCAACAAACAAATAAGGGAAAGCTCAGTGGAAAATTAGTGGAACAATAAAATATGATTCCATCTTGGTAACACTTTGGTACTTGGAATAGCTTTACATGGGAGAAAATACAAAGCAAAAGGAGCCACTTAAGGGAAAGCCATTAGACAGACGTTTGGAGACTTTCTAGGCAGAATAGAATTTTATACACTTAACTTGTTATAAAATCCGTGTATATTCAGATGTTGTCTTACATAATTGCTTAACTTTACAGTTAAAAGAAGGGAAAACAAATAAATAGATAAGGAAGGGAAAGAAAATAAAGTGTGCATCTCTCCAGAAGAGGCTTTTTTAGGGAAGAAGGCACAGGGTAAGATGTTTTAAATTCTTTTGGGACCTCAACAAGCAATTTATCTAGAAACTATTTATAAACTATTTTTATAAAGTCTCAGTTAGTGACAGATATATCTTAACTTAAAATTCACTTCTGGATGAAATATTTACCTAACTTTATTCACATTCACCCTTAAAT
The DNA here is from genome assembly GCA_013390105.1 of Tichodroma muraria. Taxonomy (NCBI): domain Eukaryota; kingdom Metazoa; phylum Chordata; class Aves; order Passeriformes; family Sittidae; genus Tichodroma; species Tichodroma muraria. Next base: position 251,330 of record WAAG01021451.1, read on the forward strand.
AATCTGGTTTGTTTTGGGGCATCGTGTACAGGACTTAATACACACATCTGATTAAGGGGCAGCTCTATCCCTGGGGGTTCCTGTTCACCTACAAATCATAGATTTTCCCAAAATAGGAGAATCTGACTGCAAAACCACAGATTGTTGTGCACCACTGAACTCAAGGCAGAGCATTACCACAATGAGTTTAGGGCATTTAGTTGAGCGTATGAAAAACTTTAAATAACAAGGAAGATAAAAAAAGCTGTCAACTGAAGTTTGAAGTTCACTGAGAATATTTTCTAGAGACAGCAGCTACACTTCAGTGCTGTTTGTCTGGCTGCTCAGCTTCCATGAGAACATTGTGGAGGAATTTAGAAGGGGCCAAAAGCTTTTATTCCCAAACACATTCATCTCCATCCCAGTCACTCGGGAATCCAAGAGCACAAGTGCAGAGGCCAAGTGGACACATCCTGGCTGGTGGAACAGGCAGCTCCCCTGTGCTGCAAGCCAGCAACAAGTGAGAGTGTTCTTGCCTTGGTAACCCTGAGGGGATGCAGTTTGAGTTGTGATCTCTTCTTTTGGGGTGAGCCTGAATCCAGCTATTGTTTCGTGGGAGAACAGCTGCAGGGGACACCAGGGAAGCTTGCAGGAGGAAGGAAAAGCTGATTTTTCTTCAAGATGGAACTGAAGGTTTTCTGGTTAAACAGATGTCCCTGCAGTGGCTGTTTTGCACTGCAGAATCAGTTACCAGCCTGTAAAAGCCAATAGGTTCAATGAAGCAAAGTGATGCCCAATCCATTTTAAGAGGCACCAGGGCAAATTTCTCACTTCACACACTTAAACCAAGGTAAGATTTCAGTTACAAATCAGAATGGCCATTTCTCCCCTGTCAGGAGAAGAAGAATTCCACAGGAGCAGCTGCCAGGCCTCTGTGAAGGCTCACACTCACTTTCCTTTCCAGGTGGGGACTGGGGTTGTTTCAAACACCCCTTTTAAGAGACGCCTTTCACTGAGCCCTGGGATGTGGAAAGACACTGGAAACTATTTTGAATCCTTGCAACAGGTGGTCAGAGTCAAAGTGCAGGACATAAAAGTTGTAGTCTTTCCAAGGTTTTCATTTTAGCCACATGAATCATTTCTCATTTAGTGAGACAGGAGTTTCAGCAAGTTCTGCACATAATTTCTATATGCTTTTTCTAATAAGCAGTCAGGGCAAGGGTGATTTCTGTTCTTCCTGCCTCAAAATGTGTGTGAGCAAACAAACATCTAATATGCAGCAGCAGCACAATGACCAGATGTCTTGTTTATGCTTAAAAATATTTTTGTTCCAGTCCACAGATGAAATTCTTTCCACTTTAAAAATGTTCAACTTGTATTTGGGCAGTTAAAGGATTCCTGATGACAGAGCTGGATGAGCCAGCAAGATACACACTCTTCTCAAGGTCTCTCTTACACAAACTTTTATACTTTCATTGAATTAATATAAATTCCTTTCATGGCCTGAGGTGAGACTGTAAAATTTTCTCAGATTGTTCCATTGATGGGACCAGATTTGGGCTCCAAGACCCAGCAAGAGCAGAACTACTGCCTAAAAAACTGAACTAAGGCTGCCCTCAGCCCTGCAGGGTCAGAGGGGTTTGAAAAATCTCCATTCCTATTTCTTACAGGACTATAAGAATGTATTTTAATAAATACACATCAGAAATTGTCACATGTGAAGGTTTCATGGGTCTTTCTTGCAGTGCCCACTGTCAGTTTTCAAAGCCACCCAGTCCAAGTCTGAAATCCTTATCAAAAAAGAGTTGTGCTCATTTATATCATAGTTCACATAGCAGTGCCCTCATGGAATACCTCCAGCTCCTACAAATCCTTCCTGCTGCAGTCAGCACAGTCACACCTACACTGCTTTTTCCAGTGGAGGAGGTAGAAAGGGAAAATGATCAAACACTGGTAATAACAAGAGCCTGCTAAAATTAATTGTGTTACTACTGCCACTGCTAAATGGAGAAATGAACTTAGCGGGGTGAATGGAGCAGAACAGACTTGAGCAACAGAAGGTAAATAACAGTATTTTGCACAGGCATCAAATATTTGACAGCTTTACAACCGGCTTGTTACTCCTGACAAGTGTTGCGTTGGGATAAAGAGCGCTTGCTCTTTCCATTTCTGGCTTTCTCACATCCTCAGAGCAGCTCATGCCTGGAGGAGGTGCTGAGAACCAGCTCTGTGCCAGTGCCACGGGGCACCTGAGGGGTTATTGACTTACCCAGCTCCCCCAGCAGAGCCCTAAGGTTTATTTAAGCAGCTCACCAGATACAAAACGGGGCTGCACCATCGAGGGGTATTGGCTCCGGTGGGGTTGTTTCACACAGACTGCACTGGAGAGGGTGGGCACCTTCCATCCTGCTCAACCTCTGACCCACCTCAGGACTGACATCTACACAAATCCAAGGCTGTGGCTCATCACCTGTTACTGCTGCTGTAGTAGTGCCTGGGGACCTTGACAGAATTCAAATCCCCGTTGTCACCAGAGCTTGTCTCAAATAAAGTGAAACATAAATATTCGAAAATGTACAGCAGGGCACAGCCAAGAGGGGTTATATCACAATTGTTGTCAGAACAGACTGACAGAAGCTCAATTTAACCACTTTCATGGCTAAGGCAGGGATGGGACCCCAAGCTTTTAGTCCAGGGAGTGACTTAACCACAAAGGCAGCAGCTTCCCTTGGAGTGGGGAATAAATCCAAAATTGTAATCCTCTCCAGGTTGTTTTAGTGCTACTCCTAGGTACAGATGGAAGTTTGTGGTGGTTTCACAGTGCCTTTGTCTAGACTAAGATTTAGATAGATAATTCTAAAAATTCAATATATGACACACGTAACATAAATTACTGTATGCTGAGCTAATCAGGGGAAGGATTAGGGAGGCATCACTTTCAGTGTGACCAGCTGAGCTTATATTAAAGTACAGATCACACCTACACTGGTTTTGGGGTTTTTTTTGGTTATGCTACACCATACTAGCTAACCAGTTCTAACAGAATTGGAATCAGTGGAATTGGGGCACAGCATAAAGTGACAGAAAAATGAACAGAGAGAAAATTAGGGAAAATATCCCTTCATTAATAACAGAATGCTTTTTAGAATTTTACTGTTCCTTAAAATATAAATCAGTTACCTTGAGACTAAGAGAACAGTGAGAAGTCTGAGACAAAATGGGAATCTTCTCAGAAAAGTCTTGAAAACAAATACTTGGATTGTTAAAATACTTGAGCCCTAGCTAGAGCGCCTGCAGTTCTATGCCCTATAAACAAGCTATACCTGCATTTCCATGATGAATTGGAAGCATCTGTGATATGGATAACAGCTACTTAAAATTCCAATTGTATTAATGTTTGGTTTATCCATGAATTATGTATGCAACTGTAGCTTGCTATATTTGGTTGTTTCTAACAACAATTAATACTACTCCTTTCGATAAAAAGCACAATGTGCATCACTGTCAGATGGAGAAAGCATTTATTCTGTGTATACCTAAGAGTCCCAGAGGGAGATTTAGGTGTCCAAGGAATGCAGGGTGGGGTGGACTGCGGCTTCCCTTCAGCCCTGGCTGTCAGATCAGCCCCAAATTGCTGTTTCTGCTGCCATTTTTAGTGATTTGGTATCAGCAGCTCCAGCCCCCGGGGAGATAAGAGGGGGCACGTGAGCTCTGCAGGGCTGTGGGGCTATATCAGTCTGGCAGCTGTTCTGTGATGGGGAAGGTATGTGACAGCTCAGGGCAGGCTCCAACAAATGGCACCCACTCCCAAAAAACGGGCTCCTAACTGACCTGCTCCCCAAAGGCTGCCTGGGTAAGGACTCAGCGTCCTGCCTTGAGATTTGTGCTAAAACCTGAGGTTTTTATAGTGGGAAATGACATAACATGGAGGTGTTTGGGGGTCTCCTGAACACTGACCCATTCCCCAGCAAGGATCTGCTGATGTACATAATCCACAGCACTGACACGTCACTGCTGCTTTAACCAAAGATAGCCCAGCCCCAGAGCTGCTGGTATTTATAGTGGAGAAGATGGCTTGCAGAGGAGTGATGGAATGCTGCCTGAAATGCAGAGACCTGCAGCTCATAGCTACTCCCCACATGCTGGGACACTAATTCTGGGGAGCAGAAAAATTAAGATCCAGACCAGACGCTCCCCACAAATCCAGGGGTCACTGAATCAAAGTGGAACTCTCAGACAATCTCAGGGGGATTGTAACATTCAGAATAAACCATTATTTCAGATAAATTTTCCCATGGTCCATACTCTCCGTTGTCTTGTCCCTTGGGTGGTTGTTTTATTTAATGTGAAAAAGGTGTAAACCACTGTTATTCTCAGTGGTGATGTTTCACACTCACTGTAGTTTTAAGGGGTACAGAGTAGAAGGGAAGGAGACCCAGAGCAGGTAGAATTCTTTGCAGAAGAAGCTGCTCATTGATTTTCTGCTTTCTGTCCCTGGATGCTCTGCTCACTCTGTGTTCCTGCCTCCCCACCAAGCCTCCAGGATTCCCATCCATGATCTTTTACAACCCAGTCAAAGTTGATAAACAGAGTTTTGACTTGTACCGCTAGCCAGAAAAGGATGCACCTTTCCAATTCTTTTCTCCCAGAACTATTTATTAGGTAGTCATTGAGCAGGCAGCTGAGGTACCAAACTAAAATTAAATCTTTGTTTCTACTTCCCCAGAGTGCTGAAACCCACGACTTCCAGAATGGTTTTGGCTCAATATATTGGAATAACACATTTCAACTTAGGGACATGATTTATGCCAGATATACCTTTGTAGGCTAGGAGCCATTATTCATAATTCAGATAAGATACGTGGAAAAGAAATGTTTGTGCTTTGTGTTAGAAAGTGTCAATTTGTGTAGACACAGATTTACTGTAAAACTGATGTGGCTGAGATAATCTGTCAGTGATTAGAATTTTGAGTAGGGTAAGTATAGAACAACACAGAAACAGGACTTCATTAATAGCAGAAAATTCCCAGAGCATAAAGAGGTCCTTAGATCCAGTGATCACCCCTGGAACCCACAGAGACTACAGGGAACCCCTGTAGGTCCTGTCACTGCAGGGGACACACACAGAGACTGTCCTGGTGCTCATCATGGGATGAACGGGTCATTCCCTCCACAAACACTGAATATTCACAGGAATACAAATGACAGTTCCAGAGGAAGAGGAGAAAGGAGCAATTCTGCTGCCTGACCATGAGGTGTGTAGTCCATGAAAGAGGAGAGTTTTCCCTTCCTGTTTCTATTCCCCAGTTCCCTGAGCTAAGCAATGTCAGGCAAATCCCACTTCACCTGTGATACTTTCATGTCTTTGGGGATTAGTTATGTACATCTCCATTTGCAGCTTTTATCCACAACATTTACCATCATGTTGGGACACTAAGCTCAGATGTTTTAATAAATATAGTGATTTCTTTTTCATTAAACTGTTCCTGAGCCATCACTGCTTTGCTGCTGAATGTCAGTATGAACTGCTAAACATGAAATATTGTCCACAGCTACAGAATATTCTCATGAAACTTATCATTTTCAGAGATACGGAGGATAAAAAGCTATATTGTTGATTTTTCAACAAAAATACAATCAACTTTCAGTGCAAACATTCAAAGATGTAATGAAAAGCTGCTGTAACAACAATTCTCCCTGCGTAGCTGCTGTTGGGGGTTTGAATATGCCATTTGTAAGGTTTAAATTGCTTTTGCAGTCAAGTGTTGTAATCCATTAGTGATAAGAAAAGGTATTTGTCTATCAGTTGGAGTTAACTACATTCCTTGTGCTAGAAACAGTTCAGTCTCTTACACGAGCCCAGCGCAGGAAATTGTTTAGAGAGTCTGGCTGCGGAGCTGGAAGAGGAGCAGTTGGTGCTCCCTTCCCCCAGCAGAAATGTGATGGATAACTGAGCTCTGACAGCCAGCAACTTAACCTTTAGCAGTGCTGCACAGAGCAGCACCACAGACTTCTACTCTCAGAATTTCAGCTCCTTCTGAGCAAAGCTGTGCAATTCTTCCTGGGATTTTTCTCCTAAAGCAGTGATGCTCCTTCCTTTGGCTGTTCAACCATGTTATTTCATTACTTTTTTAGATGATACCATTACTCTTCCAAAAAATAAATTCTCAATCTATGGGTAAATGGATGAAGACTGAGATTTGGGGTTTGTAGACGGGAATTGCAGTTTCTCTGGAAGAGCAAGTTCTCAGATCAGGTTTGCTACCATCTCCACTGGGGCTTTGGAGCAGCATTTGCTAAATATTGCCAGTTTTGCATGTTTGGCTAAACATCAGCAGTGTACCAGGACAGTTCCTTGGGTTTCTTTTTGTTTTGTAAAGAAGCTGACAAGTGTTGCACCAGATCCCTAAGATGTGATCTAACACAGCAAAGCATGATGGATATTACATATCACAGACTCATGGAAATCAGATAGGAAACGTATCAGATGTGACATCGAGCCCCAGACTGGCACTGGACTGGCACACTGTTCGTCTTGGTCACTACCTAAATGCAGGATTATAAATTATTTTAGGATCCATATAAGCTGCACATATATTTCTGAATAGTTTAAAACAGTAATTCAAGCACTGCACCCTTTATGACTGTAATGCAGTCAAACTCCTTATGTGGTTTTATTACGTAAAGCTTAATTTTGTGAGGGGCTGTTCTCACCAGGTCAGCAGCCTGTTAGAGGCTGGTCTCACCCTATCCTGAAACCCAGAGCAGCTTCCTGTGGGATTTAAGAGCTGCAGCTGTTCCAGTGAATTCAAGATTTGTCTTACAAAGCTTGCACCTAAGGAAAAGCTGCAGCCATTGGGCTGGACAGCACCTGATGTTACACATAGGATCCCTCTACTCTGCTGCCTAAAACAATCCATGCTGAGGGGAGATTTTGCAGGTTTTCAGGGGCTCACTCTCTGCTGGACTGGGTCCTGTAAAACAGGGGAACTGGCAGAGGCACTGGAATATGAATATTGCAGAAGAGTCAGCTTTCCCACCTGATGTGTTTGGCAGGAGGAGCTCTGACCTGCGGGGAAGGCGAGCTGAACCCCCCTGGAGAAGGAGGGCTAACAATCCTGGGAAAACAAGCAGTGAAAAAGCAGACAAACTGCATTACATCAGGATTACTCGTTTATCAGAGGAGCTGCACAACTTCAGCTCCTGATTTCTGAGGAGAGCAGAGGCTTGTGCCAGGACCGTGTCCCCTTTACAAAGGCTGGGCACGAGGCCACGCAGTGATAGCGTGTTCCTCACAGCAAATAATCACATCAGTACCAACTTCTTCTTGTGCAAAGTGTTTGGAGGTCATACATCATCCTTAACAGGAACATTTCCTCTGTCCTGCTGCCAGGGTGCTCCCAGCAAAGCCTGAGAGAAGGAAGGAGGCACTGAGTGCTGGTGCTCTCAGCTGGGTGGGAGGGCAGCAGTGCCACAGCACCAGAGTGGGTCACATTCTCCTCTGGTTTTAATCTGGGTTCATCTGACAGTGATTCCAACTTGTTTTCATTGAGCAGAACCATATGTTTGGTTTTCAGCAGCACATGAAAAAGTCAGGGCACTGTTCACAAGCCGAAATGCCTCCACAGAGAGGGAACGGATGGGGCTGCATCTGCCCCACCACTCGTCATTTCTCTTGAAAGACTGGCTCAGATTTACTGCTGCTGTCAATCAGCTCCAAGCACTTACTCCGTTTTTTTCCCCTTCTTTGTAAATCGCATCCATCAAATCTACTGCTGTCAAGTGGATAGTAAAAGGTACCTCCCCCCTAAAGGGCCTCTCCAGCTGAAAGCAAAACAAGCACCTGATAATCCACAGGAAACCCTGTGGGATATAAATATACCTGCAGTGTATCAGGCCAGAATAACAAGAAGGAATCTAAAGGCTGAACACCAGGGTGCCCAGTCCAACCAAGTCCAGTTCACAGGAGCATCCCTCTTGTTTTGCCTCAGATGGGAACAGTTTGTCCAGACTCTTAAAACCTAATTCCACACAACCCCCCTCGCCATTTCTTTTGCCTCCTTGCTCCAGGTAATGCAGTAAAATGTTGATCCAGCACCTGCTCTGTGTGCAGCTGAGATTTCTCTCTGTTTTCAAGCAGTCTCTGCCTCCACAGCCATGAAACAAGGCAACACTGGGACAAACAAAGTTTTGTCCTTGCATAGAAGGTCTAAACTCTGAGGGACAGCCCTCACTGGATGCTGAGCCTCATGCAAGTTCACGGGTATTTGACAATTTACATTCTGCTTTGGATTACGTCTGTTCTCACATCCTATTTCCCATAGAAAGGGGGACTAGAATTGGACACTTGGTGTTCACCTGACAGATAAATATCCTTCCTGTAAACAGTAATCCTATTCAGTTTTTGCCATAAATAAAGTCGTATCCAGCAGTAACTACAGGAGGGCAGACTTCAGGCTCCGTGTTGTAAACACTGTCAGATGCAAAAAGTAGTTTCTGGATTTTATAGAAGGTATTAGACTATCAAGATGTGATTACAAGGCATACGTTTTTCTGGGAGCCTATTTATGTGCAGCTGAACACAGCTTTTGATTCATGAAGCTCCTTTTTTATATAAAATGTAGTTTGGCAAGTTTTAGCACTTAGTTAACTAATTCCCACCAGAAATACTGAAAGCATGGTTTCCATTTATAGCAAAGGGGATTAGACTGATTTAGAAGTACAGTATGTTGACAGTACTATTTAAAAGCATATGGACAATTTGCTCCTTTCTTCTCCATGACAAAAATGAGTGGTAACCATCAAATTCTGTGCATCAGAGCACTGGCCTCTCTGTTTTGTCAAGATCAGTGTAATCTTTTCCAGTTGTAAAATCAAATCCAAAGTAGCCTGATTTATTGTTCTTTGCTCTCCTCAAAAGGCACCAAGGCATCTCCACAGCCCTTTCCAGGCAAACTTAGTGTAAATCACTGCATGAAGGCTTCCAGAACACAACTTTGATTGGTGCAATAGTTCCCAACACTAGACACTATTTAATTGCAAGTATTTGGTGATGATTTTCTATTAATTGCAAAAGTTTATGCTCGTACACTTCCCGAAATCTATGACAATATAATGCAAGAGAAGAATTATGTTTTGTTTGTTATTCACATATGTCTTGTTGGAGCCTCTATAATTATTCTACTTGGGCTTTATGCAAAGAAGTGTCTCAGAGTTCTGCAGCAGAACAGAAACAATCACAGCACAAAAGATGCATGTCCATACTTAAATCACAAAACCAAGGAACAGGGCAGGATGGAAGGGACCATCTCCAGCAGGGAAATGTGTACAAACACAGTGTGCCCTTACAGAATGAAATAAAAGTATTCATAATATAGAAAATGGCTCAATTGATACAGTCAGTGATCATTCGTTAAGGCAGGCAAAAGCCCAGCCTTTGAAAAGTCCTGATTGCCTAGCAAGTACATAAAGGTTTCCTAGATACAGGAATATATCTAAAAGTGATGCAGGAACTTCACAGGAAAAGCTGCCACTGTCACAGGGGACAGCAGGCTGTCACACTCATCCTTTGGCTGCCTGCCACCAAGGGATGCAGGCTGCAAGAAAGCTCAGGATTTTCCTACAGGCTCCAAAAATCAGGTATCAGAGCCAGAACTGATGCTGTGAGAATCTTCACCTTGGGACATTTAGGTCTGACTCAAATATTTGCACAATTTCACATTCACAGAGCTCAAGAAAAGTATATGCACAGAGGTAACAGAGTCAAAGGAAGAAGTGGGAGGATCCATGAGCAAATCCATGGAGGAAGTCCTACCCTAAAGTGCAGGGAGTTCCTTTGAGTCCTGTGTGAACAGTAATATTTCTTACTTATAGAAAATGCACTGAAATGGAAAATGCAGACCCCCAGCAAGCAGAGACTGAAATGATTCTCAGCTGAAGTCATTGAGACTTTGTGTACCAGCCCAATCTGGTATTCACAGTGATCTGCAGTCACACTCCTCATCCATTTGCTGACTGCAGTGCATTATAGTGAATGAATAACACCATATTTTCTTGAAGATATCTTAGACTAATGCTACGAATACTTTTGTTAATGATCCAGAACATTCACAGCCTGTTTTAATTATTTCATTTCCCTTGTACATCTCAATTATTAAAGCAAGCAGAAGTTACCGAGAAGTGTTAGGAACAAAGTTTAAGCATGAAAACAGCTCTGTGTTCTCAGCAGCACGATCCAGAAAACATTTGGTTGCCAACAGTTCAGTGATTCATGAAAATCACACTTGCATCTGAAATCTGTGTTTGGCTGAGGCCCCAGGCAGGTGGTACCAACCTGTCAGGCTTAACACACAGAAGGATTTCAGAGCATTTCAGGACAGTGCTGTTCTAAATGAAACAGTCCAATGTGGGCTTTGTTGGTCCTCAGGTACAAAGGATTTTAGAACTGTACTGACCAAAGAATCCATACTTTTCTATTCCTGCACCTCTCATAGGGAGACCTAGCAAGTACTTTCGGGCAGGAGGAATTTAACACAACAAAACCTTCCCTTTTCATTATCACATGCTGCAAATTATTGCAATATTTATGAGTATCAAAACCTGAAAATACTCAATAATTAAGCCAATATAGTAACTTTGTCAGGAAACAAATATAATCCAGACGGGTGTATGACAAAATGACTCAAACCTTTGCTAACAAATGTCAAATGGAGATAATTTACATTCTCTTTAAGCAGAGCTATTCGATGTTTCACTCTTTAGAAGTGGCCAGTTGAAGAAATATCCCCAAGACAAAAATACTGTGCATCCAAAATGCTCCATGGAAGCGTGACCTGCACAGCAATAACCCTTCAAATGTTCACACTCCTGTCTCTCATGGAAGCAACATAAGGCAAGTTTAGGTCTGCATTATCAAATATCAGTCTGGTTACCATCAAACTCCAGAGTCCCTCAAAAACCTGAGCAACTGTCCCCAGATAAACCAGCTCTTGACCACCAGATGTGTCACATTAACTGTTAAATAACACACACAACAATTTACACACGTACACACATCTTGAACACAACTTTCGGGGCAATGCTTTTATGATTTAGTGCCTTCCCAAAATAGATGCAAACATCTGCAGACTTGAAACATCACACCCTTAGGAGCTTTAAAAAACACATATAATCATGCCACATTTTTGAGAAAAACTCCTTCCTATTGTAGGATCTTACTGCACTCAGCTCTGTTGTGGATACATGAGCGACTCCAGGGCTAAGCACACCGAAATAACTGTAATCCAATTGTGCTGAAATATTTAAGGGTATTTGTCGCTGTAAGAACATTCCATTTGTCTCAATCAAGACACACAGCCAGAATGTTTTCAGAAATAAAAGTTATGGCTTTTGTCCAGCCCCCATGGAAGTAAATGGTCAGGCTGTCATCTGTCTAGCTGGGCTTGGACTGGGCTCCGTGTGGTGCTGCCTGGGTCATGGGACAGTTGGTGGTGGTGTTAAACAAAAGGAGTTACCAGCTGTAAGAGCAGGTTTCACCAAGTGTCCAGCTAAATGTCCTAGGAAGCTGGTTTACTCTGCCAGGAGGTATCCCAGAACAGCAAGAAATGACATTGCAGCCTTGCCTGTCATCAGCTGCCCAAGGTTCCCTGCTTTCATCCTGGCTCTTACCACCCCTTCCATCCTCCTGGTGGCTAAACAAACTTCCCTACAGCTGTTACTATTGCTGATTTTGAGGCTCATAAACACAGTTTGCATCATCAAAACCTTCAGCTGTCATAAACCATATTTTGGTGGTTTGGTGTTGATGGTGACTAAAACATGTTTGTCACTGCAAAAAACACAGACCCAGATTTGGGTGTCTGGTGTCTCTTGTCTGTGTTTGTACAAAAGCCCCCTCAGTCCCTGGTCCAGGAGAGCAGACCACACTCATATTGATACAACAGTGATATACAAGTGTATCTTTGCAGTTTTTAACTATTGATTTCCTGATTCTTGGTTATTTCACTTTATGAAGGACTTTTATGTTGCCTTTGTTTTGGTTTTGACTTACTGGCAATTAGCACTTGATTCATTCCTTCATAATAGGAATAAAGAGAGGAAGGGCACCCTATTAGGTGAAGTTTTTAAAGTTTAAAATGTAAAAATTTTTTAAAAAAAAAATGCAGCAAAATCACAACTGAATAAATAAACCTAATCCTTTTATCCTTTAACAATTAGGCTGATTTGAACACTTCTACCATAGTTAGAATTTGAGAACTACACCCTGAAACTTTTCTGAAGTCCTGCTCTCAGTGTTCACCTGTGCTGGTGGAAATCAAGGATAAATTGTGACCACATGGTCCATCCTGCTCCTGCAGTCAGGGTGAGGAAACATGCAGATGGAAATCAGCTCAGAAAGAGCCAGTGAAATATTTCCAACTTTTCTAACCCAAGGCCGATGATCCAATTCCAAGTAAAGATAATGCAAATTTTATAAACACAAACCAGCTGCTTTCCTTAAACCAGCAGAATGTTTTCTTTCACAAATGGGCCAAAAAGCTGAGCATGCTGAAGGATGAGTTTGGGTTGTTAGTTTTGAATCAACTGTCATTTATCTGTAGGAAACTCGTTATTTAAAAAAAGTTGCAGCTTAGGGCTTGAATAAAAACGCTCTGAAATGGCACTTCAGAAGTCACTTCAGTCACTCATTGAGTGACTCTGTGCTGTCCTCAGCAGTGCATGTGTGGCTGTGTGTGTTCTGACAAACCCAGCTCACGCTTCCTGGCCATGTCAGTTATTTTCCTTGCACTATCTAAGCCACACAAGGCTGGCCTGTTAGAAAATGTGTTTATTAAGCTGAACATGCTTTATCAACTTCCTGTTCTCATTTCTGGTACTGATCAAGGTTGTTCAAAACTAGAGTTTTAAGAACTGGAGAAATTTGCTTCACCATGGGACGGCTGAAATGCAGCTCCCTTTCCGCACCAGTGGAAGAGCTTAACCCACCCTGTCTTTCCACCTTTTCAAGAAAATAGTTGAAAATTTGATAGATTTTTATAGCAAGAATAAAATGAAAAATGAGTAATGCTTAAATCCTTTATTACTGCCTTTCTCCTCACCTTTAGGAGCTGATGTCATGAGTTATTTATAAGATGTTATTTTATGTTTCCTGACCTAAATGGCTGCGTAATCTTAGTGTTACTACACTGTAATTTGGTCACAAACTATATTTTTGTGGTATGTGAAGTGCCATCTGAATGTAGTGAAGCACAGCTGGCAGTGGCTGCGTGTCAGGAATTAAAGTAGAAGCAGCATTGATATTATTTGTTAAAAATAAATTAGTTTTCAGGCACTTCATGTGTGTATCAAGCCTTCTTGTGCAAACGTCATTTTCTTGGTTCTGTAATTAGGATTCTGAAAATACAGGTCATGTTTCCAGTTGCATATCATTCCAATTACCTTATTGAGCCATATTTAAGCTAAAACCTACACAGTGATGCAGAGACAAACCCAGTGTAATGCAAAGTTTTACTCTGGAAAACAGTCAAGGCCTTGAATGTTGGCTAAGAAACAGGATGAATAATCCAGTACACATGGGGACATCAGAATAAAATTAATATAAGTATTGAGATTGACTATCACGTAATGTTCATACATGCAAAATATTTGTTGTCATATCATATATATATATATTTGTCATCATATTCAAGCAACCACAGAGTTTTCTTAGGTGATAATTTTAAATTCTGGGATGTACTACAGCTGCACTCAGTGCTATAGAGCAGAGATCCCTCAAGCACTGGTACCACCAGTAAGAATGAAAAGCTGATTTCCACAAGCCTCTGCCTTCACAGAACAGCAAACAGCACTGAGTGCACACACCTCGTTAACAAACCACAGTCTGTTCTAATTTAGGCCCATGCAAATAGCACTGGAGTTGTTCCAGATTTGTATCTGTAATTGATAGCAGAATTTGGGTAGTGTATGTACAAACACACATATATATAACACAAGCTTTCCTCCCACTACTGTACACAAGGCTTTCAGAGTAAGAAAAGCTCCTTAAAAATACATATCTTTTTAATTACAGGGGTTTTTTTCCAGAACAATCTTTCACTTAATCAATCCTGAAGTGCATTAACTTCTGTAATCCCAAATAATTGACTCTCCCTTGATAATCAGAGTTCAGATTTAGGTTTCTGGACTGCTTGCCTGCAGTGTTCTGTACCTTATCTTGGAAAGTACTCTGTGAGAAGGCCAGCAGTGAGCAACTACAGTTAATGTGTTTCTGGCTGGATATTGGCTGATGCCTTTTACTCTCTCTGCAGTTTCATTAATGTCTTTCACATGTTAAGATCCCTTTTCATCAGAACATCCTGGCCACGTAGAAAGGTGGCTGAGTGATGCTGGCTGTGTTTTTACAGATGGAGATCTATTGGTGGGGAGGGTAATGCAAGGGGCAGAATGCAATGCTAGAAACCAGTTTATTGGATCTTATTTCTGTGCTCCAACCACTGGATCTCCTGTCTCCATATAGATTTAAAGAATTAGTTGTAAGCTAAGTCAGTTTTACAAACTACATTCAAGTTGCACTGGCTATTTTTGCTGTGTTCAGAAATAAGAAGCAACATCCAACAATTTCATGGCAGAGAAACCACAATAAAGATCCTTATGAGTTCAGACAGTGCTGGTTCAATGCTCTGGGGAGTATTTGGCAATGCTGTCAGTGATTTTATCATCCACAAAGTGGTTCAGCTGTAAACCAGTGGCCAGGGCCACATAATGGTTCCCCTTGTTCAAGTGGAAGAGGATGGTTTGAGCAGTTTCAGAGGGGCGGTTCATAGGCTGAAACCTCATGGAAAAACCTAAAGCAAATTATCACTCATTCTTCCCCAGTAATCTCTGGCAGCTTGGGACTCCAGGCACAAATGGGAGCAAACCTGAACTGCTCCAGGTTTGCCAAGAGCTCAAACAGTCCCCCCAGCCACAGGATGTGAAAGGGCTGGCATAGCCTCCCCTTCCAGGAGAAATCCTCATTTCTAAGAGACTGCAATGTCTCCCAGAAAGACTTGGGATCAGGATTTAACTGTGGGCCTGGAAGTGCACCACAGCAATGAGCCCTTCCACCCACCATGAAGCACAACCTTTCCCAGATCATTTTTGGGCCCTTTCCTTGTCCCCATTGGCAAAGAGACTCATTAGGATTCAACCAACGGAACAGGCAAAGTGCCAAACCCCAGCAAGATTCAACCAGCAACAGACAGCAAATCTTGACCTGATACAACTCAAATGAAACTTTGATGGCAAGGTAAAACATCCCATTAAAAAAAAAAGCCACTGCTGGTGAAGCAGGGCAGCAGTAACAAGATGTCCTACCGATAGCTGGTGATCTCCAGGCAGAGCCAAGGCAGTGAGGCAGCTCCATGGCCAAGCCAAGCAGCCCAAACACCTCAGGAAGAGGGACAGGCAGCAGGACAGCCCCAACACTGCTCAGGAAGGGAACAAAGCCCCACAGCTGAGCTTAAGTAGATTCTGGGCCTGTGGGTGGGGTGAGCAGAGAGCCCAGGTGAGGCTCGTCAGAGCCATCAGGAGTACTCTGAGCAATCCCTGTTTCTCCCAGGCCTGCACAAAGACCTTCTATTCCTTAGGCAGGATGGCTTTAGGGTCCCAGGGCCATATTGTCCCGGGCCAAATCTGGAGGGAGTTTGTTGTGCTTCTAAGACCCTTGAAGTGCCACATCTTTGCTGTCAAGAAACAGCACAGCTTTTCTTTCCACGTTCTCCCTCTGTTTTGCACACCACAAGTGTCCAGTGCCATCTCTGGCACTCCCAACCTGTGCAGCCCTTGTCACCAGCAGAGTGGCAGCTGCCCCTGGAGGCAGGAGGGACAGGAATAGCAGGGTTGCTGCAGGTCACTGCCCCCTGTGAAAGTTCACACACCACCTGCTCCAGCCCTGACCCCTCATAAAATAATGATCCTTCAAAAACACACTGGGTCTGGCCTGGCCCCTTGGGCTCACCAGCTCTGCCCCTCTCAGTGACAGCATGGAGCAATGGCCAGGCTGCTGTCACTGTCTTTAACAGCCTCGCAAGTTTACTCTTCAATTTAACTCCTTGTGTTTTATCATCCCTCTGAAAGACACAGACTTCATGTGTAAGTGGGGGACAGTCTGGTGTTGACCAGACTCCATCTTTAGGCTCATTGGTATGTGCTCTGCATTTTTCTCATTCCCTCTCTGCCTGCCTGCAAGGATTTGCAACCCTGCTTTCTTTTTAAAGGGGGGATAAATAGGAGCTTTGTAGACTTGTCCAAACTCCCTGTACAAATGTATAGTGTGAGTTGCTGACTTGTCCTAAGCAATTTTCCACAATCTGTATCCTAACTAGACAAAAATGTTCATTTTCTCATATAAGACTAACAAATGTACCCAGAGAAAATACCCATCTGTGCTGGGGAAAGGGTGTCTTTCTTTTCCTTCCCTTATTGTGAGCTCACTGGTGAAGCTCCAAACCCCAGAGCTGGCCACACCAGCTCTGTAGCAGTTTGCAGTCCCACGTGTAAGTTCACTTACACTTCTCCTACTTTAGCTTATTATTCTGATGATAACGAGCCCTCTCCCTTTCCCCAGTCACCCATTTCTGAAAGCTCTGCTCCAGCCAGGGTCAGATTTTGCTTGTCTTGCCCACATGAACAACCCGCTGAGCTGCCGTCGCGTGAAGAATGGGGTCCCTGTCATTAACCCCCCCAAAATGCAGCTGTTGGGGTGCAGAGGCAGCCAGGTCCCTGTTCCTCCCCTTCTTTCCTTCTCCTTGCCGGAGGCAGCCCCGTCTCCCGAGGTGCTGGGCTGCTGTAACAGGATCTCCCCGCTGCTCACTGCTCTGGACTCTGTTTTTCTTGGCACAGCGCTCCCCAAGACACTTGAAAACAGAAAGCAACTCAAAGCTCTCTTGGCTTCCTTCCTCGCCTCTGCTCCCCCTTTCCTTTCTTGAAACAGTTTATGAATAAAATAGCAATATTCTCTCTTAAAAGCATTGGGTTACAATGTTAAAATTTGGATTGCAAGGGCTCTATTCAGCGTTCAGAAGTGGCAGATGTTTGCAACAGGCACAGCGGGAAAAACCCATCCCAGATTCCTGCAGCGGGAAGTTAAGGTGCAGGCTCGATTTTTGGTAGAAATATGAATCCCCGTAGATCACTTGCTGCATATTTTAATGACATTTAAACATAACCAGATACATACAATTAATACTTGAGAAGCAGGGAGCTATTCTAAGCAGCAGGGGCTGAAAGTGCTGGGCTCCTCTGAAGAGTTATTCACCATTCACCGAGGAAGGGGCTGAAGAGAGCCTGCAGGAAATTAGCTAAAACAACATCTCGCCCAAATGGAATATTTTAATCCATGCTAATACGAAATGCTAAGAAAATATATGTATCTGTGAAGGATTCCTGTAAGCACCAAACAAACGGGGCTTCCCATGCTCCTTTCTCAGCGGGGCTGATAGTTCCAGAAAATGCGCAGGAATTTTAATCTCTTGTGACTGTAGCGCAGAGCTCGAGTCTATATGGGGGATGGAAAATTTACATGCACCTGGAAGCAAACATAAATCACAGTCCGCAGCCTCCTCCGGCCGTCCAGGCACTGCAGCTCATTCCAGGCATTTCCAGGGCTGGAATACTCGCTGGGTTTTCTGTGCTGCGTGGTTTTCGCAGAGCGCCGTTCGCGCTCACGCGGCTTCGGGGAGTTCAGCTGTTACTCTGTGCGAGGGGCAGAGCCGCGGCTTGGCCCATCTTCCACGATTTTACCCTCGCTGGGGATCTGCTCCGTGAAACGGGAAAGTGAGAGCAGCTGGGACTCCGCAGGAAATCTGTCACATCTAGAGAGCCGTGAAGAAGCAGCGTGTGATCCAAATCTGCTCAAGTTTGCAATTCTTCAGCACAGATCCGCTGACATCAAGGGCTGCGGGGCTGACTCCAGCTGGGAATTCACCCCAGCCTTTCCCTGAGCTCACACCAGCCATGTGAACACAGGAACCCGTTTCTGCTCCTTTTCCCATTCCCTCTGTGGCAAAATCAGCTGCAGGAGATCCTGCATGTAGTGGGCCATACCTGGGGCCGTGTGTGTGTGCAGTCACAGCAATGCCACTTCCTTTGGGAGAACCAGGCCACTCTGACCATAGAACTGCAATTTCTAGTACATGAATGTCCTGCACAAAATAGAAGAGTAGGTCTGCAAGAGTTTAGGGAGAAAATAAACCTGCATTTTCCAAGTTTTTCTAGCAGAATAATGAAGGGGAAAAAAATCCATCTCTCTCTGTTGTTGCAATGCCAGAGGTTTGTTTGCCAAGATTTGCATTTAATCTTACCTACATTACTGCAGAAAATTAAAGACATCTGAGAAATCAGAGGAACTTCCAGATACACCCTATAAAATGCTGATACAATACTGAGATTGTACAAATGCCTACAGATAAATCTTGTGGTTTTATGACTTCAGTAAGGGCAGTTTGTTGGAGATAAGTAGCGTGATAGTGATACTAGCCTGATATCACATTACCTGAAAGAAACACACAGAACTATAGGGAAAAAAAAAAAAAAAGAAGAAGAAGCAGGAGGTAGGAAAGTGTTTCATAGATTTGTATCCCACATTCCCTAGAGCAGCAGCATCCACAGGGAGAACAAGAGGTTCAGAGCCAAGTGCTGTTCACAGCAGGAAGGTGTGGGGATGTGCCACTGAGAACTCGGGGTGTGTTTTATAACACTCTTACTGCCGGGATACCGGAGCGTGAAAATCGTTTTGTCAGTGGTACTGGGAGATCTGCTGGCTCCTGTGCTTGCCCCAGTTTTGCCTGACTGTTCAGAAATCTTACAAGGAGAAAAGGAGGGAGAAGGGAGGAATTAGGTATGGCTGTTGGTAGGATGATTGATCAGAGATAATTCCAAAATACTCATATTTGCACATAGAAACTGTTCAAAAGTGCCCTATTTGCAGGTTTCAAGTAACCATAGTTTCACCAGCCAGTTTACCAGTTTAACCAGTTCACTCATAGTACTAAGATACACCAATTGGAAGATCAAATTTTTGTGAATGCTCTTTTTTTTAACAATAGCAGTTTCTAAACATTACATGAGGCATATCACATAACATACTATTGTTGCTTAGCATAACATAGTAAGTATTTAGGTAGAAAGAATATTTTCCTGTTCTTTTGAAGAGCTTCTTCTGCTGGAAAAGTGTGCAGTAACTCATACTACTAATCTCCATGTAAAGAAGATTGAGTTTTTATTCCAGTGTGCAGTGAATAGTGAATAAAAATCCATTTATCCTTTTCCTGTAAACTTCCCTCAAAGAACAGAAATAAAGCCAAGTTGCATTGTGCATCCTGAAGACAGCTTTTCTTGCTGCACTTGTGATGCCAGGAAGTTAAATTTAATAGCCAAGGGCCTAGATTAATCTTTCATCATCATTTAGATTCACTTTTAGGTCACTTTTACAGATTTACACAGTTCACACACCTGAGGCAGGCATCACTGGGGGTGTGTTAGTCTGGCACACTAAACTGCTCCAGTAAACCTCACCCAGCTAAACAGCAGTGAAACCCAGCTGCTGGCCCCTTGGCTGATGCTTGTAGAAGAGGAACAGAAGATTCCTCACGGAATCTTTGGGGATAAGTGATGGGGATTTGTTGGTGGGTCAGAGAAACAGTGCCGAGCAGTTTGCATCGGCCGCAGGGCACAGCTCGTGCTGGCTCCCTTCTGCTGACTCTTCATTTCAGTCACTGAGGTGATAAATTGGATTCTCAGGAGGAAGAATCAGGCACAGTGCAGGTGATGGAGCAGCTTGAGCACTCAGCACTGCTGAGTTTGTACTGAGGTGAACCCAGCCCCTGCTCGGGACACGGAGGTGACACCGACACCTCGCCCCAGGGCAGGGCTGGGGCTGGAGCCAAGGATGTGAAACTGCTGCTGCATCTCGTTAGGACAGTGCCCTTAGGAACAGTCAAAATGTTGGGAAATGCTGCTTTTGGTAAGAAAAGAATACCCAATTCTAAAAACCCATCAAAACTCGTGTGGGGAGGTACTGCAAAGCAGCTGATCGTGTATTCAGATTGAACTCAGTAGAGTGTAAATAAATGCAGACATTTCCCTTTATTAGTAAGAAAATAATTGTGATCATTTGTGCCTCTGCTTAATTTAATAAAACTGTTCTACATCCCTGGTATGTGTGCCTGTGGCTGGTACTTATTAAAGGAGGCAGTGTGTGCCAGGGGATGGTAGTCATTAAAAAACCAGTGCACGCCAGAAGCTGTCAGCCCAGCTCACTGCTGAGTATCAGGTGCTGAAAACATCGGGTTTAGCAAACAGACGAGAATTAAGGCAAAAGCAATAATGTTAGACTAACATACAATGTATGTTTTTTCTCTAAAATTGGTCCTCCAGAACGTAATATTGACTGTTGTTCAAGCCTGCACTGGCTAGGACTGCCTGGGAGCTGCACTCTGGTGAGTAACCCTGGGCAGCTCATCCCGAGCTCAAGGGCAGCCAGCAGGGAATGGGATGTGCCTGTGCAGTCCCAAGGCAAGAAAAACATTTTCAGTGCTCTCAAGGAGCTGAAGGAACTTTCACTCAGGGAAAGCTGAGCACTATCTGCAAAATACACAACAAAGGAAATAGCTCAACAATTGTCAATGAATCCCTGACAAAAAGAAACATTTCCCTTCATTTTCTCTGAAATCCTTGGCTGCATGTCTTGCCACTTTTGTGCAAGTGAGATGCACCATGCTCTGCACCTAAAAGAGGGAACCCACTCAGTCCCAGATGTGAATATACAGTACCTCTGGCTCAGAATGTTATCAAACACCACGATGACTACTCATTTTATGGATCCAGTTGCTGCAGGAAGGCACAGATGGCGTAACAGGAATCTGACTGCTTTCTATAATCTTGGCTATTTAACAGAGATGTGGGAGAGCTCGTAGGAGAATGGGGCCCAGGAGGACACAACTGTGCACAAAAACTGGAGGAGGGTCACACCCTGCACTGTCCTTTTGCCAATTTAGAAGACAATTGCAGAGAAGAGGCTTTGCTCAAGCCACACACATTGAAAAAAAAAAAAAAAAAANATTAGAGGGAAGTGATTAAGAGAAGGGTTAAGAGAGGGAAGATGTAAATCCAGTCTCCTGGGCTTTATTTAGAAATGTCTGGCAGGCAGGACTTCCATAACAAGTCAAAAGGCACATTTTCATTTTGAAGTCATGACAAAATACATGTTATGCTCAGTAATGTTACACTTCAGCAGTTACAATTGGTTTTAATTAAGTTTGTGCATGACATGTACGCACACAGATGCAGAAATGGATGGCTTGAGTTAACTGTTGGTCTCCTGGTTTTCAGGAGGAACAAAAAGAACTGACATTACAGCTCTGGATATTTTACCACCACCTCTCAGCCTCTCCATTTTGTCTCAGGACAGTCTTACACCATGTTCTAGGCTGTATAAGAGCCAAGCAAAACCACTTAAAAATGGAAATCATCCTTCATCTTATGGAGATCAAAGAGGCAGCCAAAATTGCAACTCCCACAGCATTTATCCAGACCACAGTATAGAATGAGATCAGTGAAAGTCAATGAAAGCTTTTGTACAGACAAAAGGAGCAACAGGATGGGGATGTAACAAGTACTTAACTTGCACTGAAGTGTTTGTCTTTGGAGCCCAAATGATAGCTTTTTTTTTTTTAGGGACAGGCAGTGTAAAGCTGGAAGGACTAGAGGATAAATAAGATTATTAGAGGTGGTAGTTTTATATGTTCATATATTATGATATATATTATGAGCATGTTTTATATGTTATTCTCTTTCAGAGGTTTCTAAATCGGGCATGTCTGATTCTATTCTCCATGTAGGCTGAGTGCAGACTGGTTGCCCTCCAACCTCCCCCTCCTCCTTAGAATATCTCTAGAACAAGGGAAAGTCCACAGGTGACCCATTCTCAGGGAGTATTTTCAGGAATTAATTTCTCTGTGCAAAGTTCTGAGGTTTTACCAGCTCCAGTAGCTGAAATGTTTTCAGCTGGAGATAATCTGAACAGCAGTTGGACTGTCAGAGCAGGCAGAGCCCACCTGCCTCCAGGTGCCCAGATGTTCTGAGTGGTGCCAGATGTTCGAAGCGGGCACAAGTTCCACTGAGAACTGGACGACCACGGGCTCATTTCTGAGCAGTGAGCAGTAAATGTGTATTGTTGCATGTCAGAATTCACTTGTCCGTAACTACAAAGATCATTGATATTTAGGATTAATTTTCTCACCATTTTTCACACTGATAAAGCAGCTGCGGGAACAGAAATAAATATTCTTTTGAGGGGGAAGTTGCACCGTCATTTGGTTGGCACCTTTACCAGAGGGAACTGTCCAGAAAGACCAGAATAGGCTGATGTCAAGCCCAGCAGTGTGGACTCAGTCGTGTAAAAGGAAAATAGTTGTTACTTGAAGAGTTGCTGAGAAGAGCTTTACTTTCTCAAGTAGGAAATTAAGCTAAATACTTCAAAATGGAAAACCTGAACTACAGTCAGAGTAAGTGAAAAAATGTCCTCGGGTTAAAGTGAGCTACTTTGGCTTAGGTCTCTGAATATTAATTCCTGCCAGCAATACTTAGAAAAAATATAAATTTAATTAGGATAGAAGGACTAATGTGGGTATTGGCCTTATTTTTCCAAATCTTTCAATGTTGCTTCATTTAACCCTGCCAATGAATCTTTTCCTTTGATCTTAAACTAACAGGATTAAAACCAACTTGTTAAAATTGAATCCTGAGGTCACAGTGAAGATTTGTTGAGGCAGAACTTTGTTAAAGCTGCTGTGTTTTCTTTTAGCTATTTATGGAGTTTTATTTCAGAGTTCCTTCATTATGAAGGTAGATAATAATTGTATTTTACAGTTATGTGTGCTTTAGTTATAACAAAGAGCTATTTGGTACCATGATCCAAGGAGTCTGGAGCTGGAAAGGGTTATATTCTGTGAGAGGGCTGTCCCCAGCCTGTCACAGCATCTTGGTGTTTAGTGGGGCTGGCTCTGGCATCTTTTTTGGAGGTCCTACACTGTCCTTAATGGAAATAAGTGGAAGTTTGAAAATAAACCTTCAAAATCATGAGCCTTCCTTGCATTTCATGCACACTCACGTGGCTGTGGCTGCCCCATCCCTGGAAGTGCTCAAGGGCAGGTTGGATGAGGCCCTGATGTAGTGAGCAGCACCCCTGCCCAGGGCAGGTGGATTTGGAATGAGATGATCTTTAACGTCCCTTCCAACCCAAACTATTCCATGCCCTGTGACTCTGCTGAGAAGGTGAACACAAATCGCTTGACTGAGTCAGTCCAGAAACAACTGGCACTATAACTGTGCTGAAATCCCATGGAAGAGGCACCTGGGATGATTTAGCAGGTAGGCTCAACATCCTCTCCTTTTCTCCGTTCCAGTGCACTCCATAATGTCACTGGGACTCTCATTTAATCACTGGGACTCTGCCCCTGATTTTGGAATAAGTTGCAGAGCATTGTATCATTTGTTTTCAACATCTTTGCAGAAATTTTATATTTGAAGTGTTGGCAGCAATCTTGAGGTTACTCACATTAATAACGAACTCTATAACAGCATTTACTGCCACACAGAAATTAATAGGTAAATTAAACATAGTAGTGGTTTCATTATTTAGCAGTGGCCTTACATAACGATTTTATTTTTATTAGCAGGGGTGTTACATTGTAAAGATTGGCTGCATTATGAACTACAAAACTACACTATAAACCTTAGCAAAGGGGCCAGTCAACCACGTGTAACTGCTGCATTCCAGAGCCAACACTAACTCAGTCTCATGTCTAACATCATTTAGTGCAGAGCTAATGAGAGCAAGTCAGGAGAGACATAAAGAGTATGTATTTATGTAGAAAATGTGAACCTTATTCCTTTACAAGTACTCATGGAATATATGTGCGTGTAAGTAATGGTAAATGAGTATGGCACAGCCATAACATTAATTCATAGAGATTAATTCATGCAGATGAAATACTGGAGCAGCTCAGGCCTGTGTTAGTAAAATGCTGAGGAATGTCATTTATGGGAAAGCCTTGAGCAGCTGTCATCAGCTCATGAGTGTGCTGGAAAAAATATGGTCAGTTAAAAAAAAATGATAGGTTGTGTTTTTTAGCTAATATAAAGCACTGCTTTTTGTGCTTAGTGGAAAAACAACACCAGGAGATGTGCCCTAAGATTCCATTTTCTGTTCATCTTCTCCTTTTTGTTGTAACTAAACTTATAAATTTAACTTATAAACTTATTTTAACTTATAAACTCTGCTATAACCAAACTGAGATTTCTCATCTCTCACATGGCTTGGCTGTTTGAAAGCTGCTTGTCCACTGTTCTGGGTTTTTGGGCAGGTTTTGGTAGCGAGGGCTCCGGGGTGGCTGCTGTGAGAAGCTGCCAGAAGCTTTCCCCATGCCCATGGAGCCAGTGCCAGACCCAGCCCATCAGCAACAGTGCTGGCACCTCTGGGATAACAAATTTGAGAAGGGGAAAAGCTGCATTCCTTGGAAAGACCTGTGCTGGAGCAGGGGAAGCTGTCTTTAGGTTTAGTTTTGAATTCTCATTATCCTTCTCTGATTTGATTGGTAATAAATGAAACCAGTCTGCCCAGTGGAGTCTGTTTTGCCTGTGAAAGTCACTGATGAGGGATCCCCCTGCCCTTATCCCCCTCCACGAGCCTTTCCTTGTCTTTCCTCTCCCTTGCCCAGCTGAGGAGGGCGGTGATGCAGCAGCCATGGCATCCCTCCAGGATCAAGCCACCACAATGATTTACGTTCTTATTCCAATTAAAGATCTGTGGAGTTGTGGAGGATATTTATTCCCCCAGTCGATTGGCTGGATTTTTGATTGGCTTTATTATAAACTAAATTCCTCTGAAGTCATATAATATTTACTTGTAGCCTTGCCTGGGTGAAAAAGAAAATATAAATTCACGTTTTTGTCTTATTGAAGACTAATCATGTACTGTAAACAGTTTTGAACGGTCAAGATCTGGATCAGATTGCCTTCCCATATGATTGTGTTAGAAGAATTAATTAGGGATGTATGCATGAAAAGTAGCATTTGTCCTCTAATTGCATGAATCTGTTCTGCATACCTATGAATTCATCATTCCTAGTTATTTATACCATTAGTAAGTGTATCAGTGGAGTGCAAAGTGGTAAAAGCAGTTGACTGATTTAGATCTTGGAAATTTCCAAGATCTAAAATAATGGGCTATTTGTAATCAGCTCATGTTAGAAATACTTCAAGTTGCCCTTTGAAGAAGAAAAAAGCTGCTAGTGTAGAAAATGAGGGGGGAGTTTCATCCACAAATATTTACATTGAGAAAGACATTTTCTATTAAGATGGAAAAAATGCTGTCATGTTTTCACACTTCCAGAAGAATGGCCAGCGTGTGGGTAAGAAGTTTGCTGATTCCTCTGGACCATTTACAAATAAGGATGAAAAAGCAAGTTGTGAAATTTCCAAGCTTCCACCAAAACAGCAGCAACAGTCTGGGATGCAGATTGCAAGGTCGTTCCCAGTGCCCCCCACAGTAGAAAAAACACTGTGTAAGGACTAAGAAACATCAGCTAGAAAGTATAGAGACCATTATTTTGAATTTAAACAGGTTAGTCACATATCTTGATTTGTACTGCACTTACTCTGTACACTCTCCCACTGGCTGAAGAAATAAGAAAGCAGAGAGAGGATTTCAAAGAGTGAAAAGTACAACAACTTGTTTTTCCTGTGATTACTTTTAACTTCAAGTTTTGAAGGAAAAAGGGTTTGGATTATCTAGAGAATTGAAATATGAGAATTAGTTGTGTTGGTTCTTGGTCATCATAAGAAATGGTGACACAGGGAACATGCTTATCTGCGCAGACAAAACATTATCCAAAATGACATCTGTTTAAAGCAGAAAACCCCCAGTTTATGTGGAATGCAGCCACAGAGGAGGAGACAGCACAGAAAACCTTGGGGTGCTTTTCAGATGAGAAGGAATAATATCAAAGCCAGAGCCAAATCCCATTTTAGAGCCAAAAATAAACGTGGAATGATGCAAACCTGAGCTCCGTAGCCCTCAGTGAAGATCCCTGCTGCCTAATGAAACCCAGATCCCCAAGTTAGGCACCCACCTACTTTTCAATCCAGTAAAAAGAGATAAGCACCTAAACATTCAGAAGAGCCAAACCCAGCTTGACACTCTGCCTTCCAGCTCCTATGATTTCACCTTTTCACACATGTCAGCAGGACTTTCACTGCTGAGGTGAGAATTATAAATGTCACAGTTAACACTCAGGTTTTTCAAGTCTGAAGGGCAAAGTGTTGTTTCATGTTGAATATTAGCTTCTTCCTGAAAAGGCAATAATAAAAGTGTCAGATATTCCCTATAATCTGTTTAGGCATGGCCAGCTTTCTTTAGGGAACATAAAAGCTTGGCTGTGGAGAAGAAAAGCTTTGAGTATCAGGCTTGCCTTTTCCACCCAACTATAACAGAGGTATAATCTATATTTTCCTAATGTTTTGAATAATATGTGTTAAATAATCACTCGAAGCTGATCTGAAAACCACGAAACTCAGTATCCACATCCTTCACAGACCTGTTTCTCTTTCAAATGCGTTTTTGGGCACTCTTGCAGGTTTTTAGAATTACACTGGCAGTTTCTCGTGAACTTCAGGGGGGAAAAGAAAATCAGGCAGCTTTAATCTCGCCAGTGTAGTTCATGAAAGCAGCCAGTGGGCCGTTGGAGGGATTAACCACCAGGAGCCTTAACCCACCCCCTGTGTAAGCAAATGTCCCAGCCAGCTTCCAGCGGAGCGTGAACGCTGCAGCCCTTAATGGAGCTGGCATTAAAGAGCAGCCCTGCATCACATGGGCTCCAGGGAAGGCCCTTGACATCAGAAAGGGCTGAACTCTGACCTTGGCCCTTGGCACCTTGATTAGCAACGAGAGCAATTTGTCGGGGGTTATTGTGTGTGCAGGGCTGTAGCAGCTGGGCAGTTTGGAATTCCTAAAGCAAACAGCAAGAAGCTGCACCATGTGCTCCTTTACACACCCAAACTGCATTAAAAGATTGTTAAAGTGTCAAATGGAAAGGCCCAACGGCCAGGGCAGCTCTGTGTCCTCTCCTTTATTCCTGTGATCACACACTGTCTCCCCCAGGCTCCCTTCGGGGCACACAAGGGACAAGCAGGGACCAGCAGCTTTGCAGGACTTTTGTGTTCCCCAAATTGTTCAGTGGCTGTTTCACATGACTGATTCCCTGACACAGTGCTGCAAGGACAGAATTGCTAATTTTGCAGCAGTTGTCCCCTTCTGTGGCTTTTTCCCGAACATTATTTAATCTCCCCAACTGCACAGCGAGACGTTACGAGGTACGAACCTGAAACACAGGGAAAAAAGTAATTCAGTGGTGGGTGACAGGAAATTTGGCATGTTGTGAGCCCTAGATGGGATTTCTTGGAATGTTCAGAGTTACATCATAACTCTGAATGTTTAGAGAAGGGACAGGGCTGTATTGTGAGGCTGTGGGGTGGCAGCGCTCCAGATCAGCCAGATGAGGGGCCTCATGCTGGGCATTGACACAATGGGCAGTGTCCAGCTTGTGGCCACCTGCAAAAATCTCATTTTCGCTGATCAGCAGCAGTACTTGAGTGTTTTAAAAAACAGGGCATATTTCCCTCAAAACTCTCCCATCGTGGTCTTCTCCAACCTTAATGATTCTCTGATTCTCTGCGTCCCTCTGGTTCCTTTCCCCTGTCAGGGCACCCCATAATTTAAATCTCCAATCCCTGCTTGTGCAGGCACAATTTGCCACTGCAAACCTGATGTCCTAATACTCCCTGTGTGCAAACCAGCATATTTTCTCCTATATTCATTCTCAGAAACAGATGAGCCTCTTTTTTTTTCTTTTTCTTCTTGAAAATTTTTCGACAAAACTAAATGTGAAGCAGATACCCAGTGTAGATAATTTCAGCCTCTTGGATAAAGCTGGTAAAGTGTGAGTAACTTAAAAATTATCTGAAAAGGTGCCCAGGATGACTAATTGCAGGTATCTTTGCCAATCTCAAACATATAATAAATAAAAGGGTGCTGTGAGAAACTCTTGTTTTGGAAACCTCCCTAATAATTCCATATTGTGTGTGGAAAGGGTGGCAGTTCCACTGAGCAGTGCATGTTCTGCAGCCAGGCATCCACCAGAGGGTAGGGAAGTGGATAAATATTCCAAAGGGCTGTGTTTCAGTGATCCAGAAAGTGGTAGGGATGAAATAAGGCAGATATCAAAGCCATTAATTACAGCAGTCAACTGAGGCTGGAGGGCAACCAGGAGAAAGATAAATATCCAGGCAAAAATGGGAACTGGGACATGACACAGAGCAGGAGAGCAACAGGCTGATGCTGGAGCTGAGTGAAAACACGAGGAGAAGGCAGCAGAGAATCAGAGCCCACCACAGGGACACAGACTTAGGATGAAGTGTAAGCAGTGCCTGCTGAAGCTGGATTCGGAAACTTCCTCTCCAGTGCCTCCTTGGGTCTTGTACCTGCTGGGGCATGGATCTGACTTTTAATTAAGTCAGATCATTTTAATTCTTAAAAATTAAGATTCCCCACAGGTAATTTCAGTAGCTGATAAAAATACAAAGATGTGCAATAATTTTTTTTTTTTGTCGAATAGTCTGATTTTTTAAAAAAATTTGATACTGGCAATGTTCATTTATAAACTGATGCACTGAGGGTTTTCACTTAAGAGGACAGGTTTTTTTAAATAATCTACTTACAACAGAAATGCATACTTTGGCATGAAAAAATAGTTCTGTTCCCCAGAGTCTCTGGAACACCACCGACTTGAAAGCAAAAGTTTTTGTTGTGTAAGCAAAAAAAAATGTGCATGTCAAAGCTGAATTTGCTTTATTGTTTTCCTTGAAAATATCAGCTAAATTTTCCAAGGGAATACATTTTAAAAGTCCACAGTGGTTGATTAGAAACAAATCAAACCAGATGCATGAACAGCCTTCACATGAAAATTCCCAAGCTAGACTAGATCATACTTTGGAACTGAAATCCTGTAGCAGATTGAAACCTGGAGATTGAGAAAATATGTTCTGGGCTCTGAATAAATATACCCCTGAATAA
Source organism: Tichodroma muraria (assembly GCA_013390105.1). Lineage (NCBI taxonomy): Eukaryota > Metazoa > Chordata > Aves > Passeriformes > Sittidae > Tichodroma > Tichodroma muraria. The sequence continues at coordinate 280,479 of WAAG01021451.1, forward strand.
AGTCAGATGCCCCTGAGCTGATTGCCCATCACAGGGTGCATTCTGCAATGTGTGTCCTACAGAGATGAGCTCTGGATGTGCTTTCAGCTTTAATCTGGTGGCTCTGTCACATGTCACCCTCCCCTGGTAAAGATATTTACTGACACACCACTCTCTTAAGTCCTGGAGAAAGGCATTCTGCTTTTCCAGAGAGAGCTCTTTGTGCACTACATTTGTTTATAAAGTTACTCATGCAGAAGTACCTGCAAGGTCAGGACCTACATTTTCTCCCAGCAGCAATTATGAGCTGCACGTTAATGGTGAAACCACTCATGACTTAATGCTACAGCAAATGATGGTGTAGCTTCAGAGGAGGAATGCCATTCCCACAGGGAATCTGTAATCAATGATAGAATTAATGAACAGATAATTTACACCGGCACTGCTGTAAACTCAGTACACGCTGTCGTTTGTTCTGTCCTAGTCTCACTCTGTGCCAAAATTGACTCATTCACGAATAGAATTTTCCACAAATAGAATCATTGAAACGGTTTGTTAGATACTTTATTAATGCTGAACTGTGAGGCAATGCATTGACCCAGTCTGTGAGATCCCACCTAATTTGTACCTGTTTCAATGTGTGGAGGAGGACGTTATCTTTGAGCAAGTGAATCCTCCAGACAGGTCCTCAGCTACACTGAGTTACTCCAGCACAGAAATCATTTCTCTTCCTGACAATTAGCACCTCTGAAGACTGAGGAGAAGCTGAAGGATTTAGTATTTTAAAATTTGAGAAAACACAGAGATAAAAGTAAAAAGCTTCATTATTCATTGTGCCTCTGCCCACCTCAGCACCTGTTGGAGTCCAGGAAAATGCTCCTATGAATGTCACTTTAGAGTCATTCAGCATTTGGCAAAATCTTTGTAAAAGGTCTCCTCCAATACAAAAAAGGAATTCTTCAGCATTCAACAACATCATATTTCTGATATGCTAACTTTTAAAATACTATTTCCCTTTCTATAAATTCTATTTCATTACAAACTCTTTTTAATTTTTTTTTATTTCCTACTAAAAATGCAACTAACGCAGACTTTCTTCTTATAAATCTGAGTTAATTAAATTGGAGTATGCCAGTGTAAGCAATCTCCTTTTAAATACAGACTCTTTGGTTCCTGAAAATCCCTCTTATTTGGAATAACTGCTGTTACTTCAAAGCATCCAGTGAAAACCGAGGGCTCTTTCATTTTTAATAAAGAGATTTTCTGGTCCAAGGGGGCACACCTGATATGGTTTGCATCCAAAGCAAGTGGTCTGTAATAAGTGGCCCAATCAAAGTTTAAGCCTGCTTTCAAGGGTCATCAGCTTTTCTGACTGTTACTTGATCTGTTTAGAACTGGCTAATTTGTTGATCAGAGCAAAGCTTCAGACTTACCGTGATCACCTCCTTACTGCTGTTTTCACACACTGATAATTAAAGCAAAAATCCTATACAAGATTGTCATATACTTTTCTGAAAACACAAAATACAGCAGCACCTGGTGGAGTATTAAATCATGCTCCAGATGTCAGAAGTTTGTTCTGTTCATACAGGGATTTAAAGCTCATTTTCTCTAGTATTTTGCATCAAGGGGTTTCCTTTTCCTCTGACATCCTACCTATCAGTTGAGTTGATTTTCATCCCTCACTGCTTTATGGCTGCATGTTCTAGTGGGATTAGTCCCTATTCGGATGGTGAATAACACAAAACAGACTTACCATCCTCTCTGTATCCTAAAGCTGGGCAGTTTAGTTGCAGGAAGCTTTGGATATCAAAATGATGCAGAGTTTAAGGGTTTCTCTGCATGGAAAAGTCTCCATGATATAATCTGAATCTGTCTTTTGAAAACAAGAAAACAAACAAAATCCAGAGTTAATTGTTGCCAAACCCCAGTTTTCAAACTAAACTTCAGTTTAGTTGAATGCTTCCCTAACAGCTTCACATTAAATAAAAATACTCCAATCTCCAATGAAAAGAGCCACACACAGGTTTGCACTCAAGATTTTCTAGGAGAATTTAAGCTGTGCCAGGCCAGTGTTCTCATATAAACTGTTTTCCCTGTTACAATATGGACTGTGTGTGTAGGGGAAAGAGAGTGAAGACAGGGGAATGCAAAATGCATGTCAGCTGGGAAATAAGTGACCTGCTTGGAAGAATATTTATGTGTTTTCTCCTGACTTGGCTTGGGGAGAAAAACAAAACATCAGCTGTGAGCAGGATATTTCTGCCACTGAAAATGCACATGGTCACACTTGAGAGCCTCGTGGAAAAATGAAATGCTGTAATTCAGGATCTGGAGAGTTTCTTGGAAAGGCATTTATCCTAACATCCGTCAGGCAGGGCCGTGTTTGCCCTGTTTGAACTGGTCACTCAGGAGTTACCATAATAGTGTCTGCTTTTAGCTCTTGAGTCTGCTAGAGAAACGCACAATGAAATCTTTCATTAAAAATACCCAGTTGCTGATTTTTTAGACCCAGCAGACTATTTTCTCTACCTGAAAAGGCAGATGTATTCACATGTGAGCTTGCTAAGGCACAAAGTCCTTCTCTTCCTTACTCTGTGTGTGTTTAAGTCACGGAGAGAAATATGCAGCGAAGTTCAAAATCATTGTTCTTTATAGCCTTTCCAGTCTGGGAGTCAGATCCATGACTGTAGGCCAGTCTCGTTGCATGAAATAAAATATTTCTCCGGAACACCACAGTTAGTCTTTAACTGATTTACTGTAGTTAAACAGTAACAGTGAGAGTGTTCATAGTCCCGAGGCCGGTGGCAAAAGCACCCGCACAAACAAGCCATTCATGAGAGCAGGAGAGGCCCTGGACAGGCTGAGCTTTCCCTTGAGCGTGGGGCAAGGCCAGCAAGGAAATCCCAGCCCAGCTCTGCAGTCCAGCTGGAATAAATTCTGAAATGAAAGGTCTCTAGACACCAAGTAAGACTGTGAATGTTTTGAAGGTTGTGGGGAAAACGTTTGGTCTCCACATGAATGTCTGTGGTGAAGTCACCTCCGAGCCTGGCAGCAGCTCGAGGCAGCAGATGAGAAACCTGAGAATATCCAGCAGTGGGGACAGGCAGCTGGAATGATGCTGGCCTGGGCTGGTGTTGATGGGAGCTTCTCCTTCTTTGCTAGTTAGAGGAGGGACTTGTAAAAAAAAAAAACAAGGAAAAAAAACCAAAAAACCCCCCAAAACAACTAGAGATTATTAAATCTGTTCAAGGTGGATGAGCTAATCTTCTCCCGTTCCCCCTTTTTATTTCCAGCACAGTGGCCATGATCAGCCAAAAAAACAAATCACGCTACTGGATGCTTTGCTTAGCTACCACTCAGCTGAAACAGTCTTCATGTCAGATGATCTATGATCTCTTTATTACATGAAAATTGCTTCTGTTTAGATGGCTTAGGGAAGAGCAGCTCAGCCACTGAGGAAGCTCTTCCACCCTTCTCTGTCCATCTTTAGCTGAGTGTCTGAGTTTGTTACTCAGCCCTCCTGTTTTGTAGGCAATGCTGCTAACCAGAACTTTACAGATTTCCAGAGAATGCTTTGTGTGGGCCTTTCCAAGTTCTTGAACTGCTCATTATCAGAATTTATTTATTTATTTGAACACTTTGGGCATCTCACGCAGTTTGCTGTGTCCTGTAAATCCCAGACTGCCTGATTACTTATGGAAATACCAATATCTGTGGAACACAATGGCCTTCCAGAATGTCTGCAATTCTGCAAGCTTATTTGTGTCAACAGAAGACAGGAAATTGAGTGTGGCAATAGCTGGGAGGATGTGGGGAGCAGCAGTGGGGAGGAGCAGTTCCATGGATATCTTCAGGCAATGGATGGAGGGCNATCACTGCTGGGAGAAAAGAGGAGGGTTCAGAGACAATTTGCAGAGCAGATGTGCTATGGTTCCACTTACTTATCTCATTACTGAACTGCTGTAGGATCCAGGGAATGCTCCATAGGGTTTTTTGAGCAGTGCTCAAAGGGAGTAGGAGTCTGTGAGCAGTGTCACTCCAAAGGGCTGTAAATTCCAGATGTCACCCAGCCCCTCCAGAGGCAGAGCTGCACTGGCTGCCTGGGCCAGGCTCACACACCTGAGGTGGCTCCAGAAGAGCTGGTGCTCAGGGATGGGTGCTGCCCCTGGCTCAGCATCCTGTGCCCTCTCGCCATCGCTCAGCCCAACAGGTCCCTCTCAGGAGCCATCAGGCCAGGGAGAGGTCTGGAGAAAGTCTGGAGAAGGTCTGGAGAAGGTCCATCCTCCTCCCCCTGTCCCCACAGGACAGCAGTAACAGCTGAGACTGGAATCTCAGCTCTGCCTGCATCCTGCATCTCCCTGAACAGAAATACTGCTCTTCCCAGCAGTGATGACTGCACAAATAAACAACCTCCCTGGGGCAGAGGGGTCAAAGCAACAGATATTTAATAAATAACACAGTGTATAGAAAAGTCTCAGCTAGAACCCACTTGCTTTTAGGGTCTCATAAATATTCCCCAACACTTTCCCTTTGGAGAGGCATTTTCCACAGCTGAAGTCTGCTCAAAACAGGTGGCCAGGGTTGTTTTGCTGTTTGTTTGGGGGAGCTCTGCAGCAGAATTACAGCTGCCATGTTCTAGTTTTCAACACGTTCAGAAAATAGAAACAAGTAGTCTTCTTTGTGGAGCTACAGACAGACACAATAAGCCAAGTTTTAAGGCTCCTTCAGTGCTGGTGGAGTTCTCACCAAGGGAAATATTTTTTGTATGAGCAGTAGGATTTTTCTGATTGCTTTTTGTGCTTCACTTGCAGCTTTGAAAGCTGTTGACACACATGCACAACAGATTTTGCCTTTCATTTTTTTCTGCTCAATTGAAAGCAGCTTTTCTTTCCTTAGATTTATGATATCTTGTTTTCCTGAGTATTAAAATGCTTTGAGAAAAGACAGAAAAATATATTAATTTTCCACAGGCAATATATTTTAGTAGAAAATTGCTGAATGCTTATGTTAAATCTAAACAATGCAAGCTGTTAAGACATGGAAATACAGTATTAGCAAGCAAGCTTTAGAAAAAAAAGATAGTTAGGCAAGAGAAACATAGAATCAGCCCCCAAACCTGTGCAAATTATCTATAAAGAATCAGCCTTACATATAAGGATATGGAAGCAAGATTTTTTTATCATGACCTTTAACAAATCTGCGTTATGATTTGGAACTGAGTCCAGCCTGGAACATCTGTTCTGCCTCTTTCAGCAGCAGGAAGTTCAGGGCTTCATTCAATTCAGGGCTGGTTTACAACAATTAAATGATTAATCCTAAAATTTGGGAAATCTCAGTTCTGGTATGATTCTGGAGCCCTCGACCTCAAGCGTAATGCAGCAAAAATAGAGACAGATTTTGTGCAGTTTCTTGAGGAAAGGTCTGAGGATTTGTACACAATTTGCATTTTGCCCTTTGGCTCTCACATAATTAGGGACATCTCTAGATTTGTTTTTCAAATTGAGACCATGAGGGGAGTGACAGTGAACTCCTGTATGAGCCTACAGGGCTCTGTTTGCCAAGGTGCAAGGCTTTTCCCAGGAAAGGAAACAAAGGCCTCATTTTAGGAGGCTTTATAATAAGCCTTTTAGTGAAGATGGGAGAATGTGTTAACAAAGAATATATGTAACAAAAATGGAGATATTTAAATTGTATATCCCATAGAATTATCTTCAGGGGTTTAAAGGTTTTAAAACTTTGGATGTTCTTGGAGGGAAAGCCAAGCATTAATTTTTTTTTTTATGGAGAAAAAAAAGTCAAGAGGCCTAACCTTACACATATTTAATTTAGCTCCACCAGTGTTTATAGCAGGGGACACACAGTGTTTTACTGCAATAAGATGAATATTTATTAACAATTCGAAATGATCTGTTCCAAAATGTACAGTGCACTCCCAGTGATGTTTGACCACAGAGGTCCAGGTGTTTCCTGTCTGAGTTTGGATGGCTGCTGGCGTGTGATGGGAGACAGAGCCATGCTTTTGTAAGTTTATTGTGCAGCACAGCAACATTTTACTCTTGTCTCATCCCTCAAAATGCAAATGGTTAAAAATTTTTAAACGTTAGAATTGCCTAATCTAACGTGGAGGATGGACTCAGGGAATCTATTTAATATGCACAAGGAGCTGCCAACGTTCTTTATTCCAGCCTCTCTGCTGGAGTTCTGTGAACTGTTCCACTAACAGGGAATGGGAAAGTGAGGAACTCAATAGGAATTGATATTTTCTACATTGTTCCTCCACTGTGTGTTGCTGGTAATTCCCCAGTGTTTGCTAGTAATGGTCCGAGTTTGGGCTTTGTTCTTTCTGAACAGTCCAGCTGGGCTCACTGCACTGCCCAGTAGGGCCCATCTCAGCAAAGGGTTTCAAGACTATTAAGGTGACCTTAATTAGACCCTTTTCACACATCCAGACAGAATTTTAGTGATGATTGTACTTGCAGGAGACTGCAGTGATACACTCCTCCTCACCCAGACAGTTGTGAAATTACAGAAGATAATTCCTGAGAGCAGAGGTGAACAGAACAGCTCATGGCAGGGTCCTGCAGTCCTGCTGCCAGCCCACCCCTGGGACCCCTCTGCCCATACATGCACCTTTCCTTCCAGGAGAAAAGGGAGCAGGAGTGCAGAGTGGCCACTTGGGTAACACCCATGCTGTCCTGAAAGGCTCCCGAGGCCAACCCTTGTCACTCAGCCACCATTAAATGGGCCAGAAACTTCAGGGTTCTCAGTGTTATAATCTTCAGACAATTTTACTGATATCTAAAACCCATCATTATAGAGCTTGGACTCCCCAGCATTTCCACGATGCCAGTGTCTGTGTCCAAGCCACTGAACACCAATCCAGTGACAGGCAAACTGGCCTAGTTTCCCATGACAGGCTCCCCATATGGAAAGCTGTACCTCGGGATCAGAAGTGCGTGTCGTGTTTAGAAAGTGTGCTCCTCTGTCTCTTTTCGGGGAGGAAATTAGGTTTCTGTTTATTTCTGTTTATGGGAGAAAGGGCTACTAAAGCTCTCAGTGTGCAGATTTTCTGTGGAACTCGGAGCTGTGCTGCTGGGAGCAGTTGTACTCCGGTGTGGTCACCACATCACAACAGGGAGAAGATTTCAAGAGCATTCTGTTGTTTACAGAAAGCCCATTTCTTTTGAAAAGCTGGTTTTGACGGTAGCTGTTCGCCTTGGGAAAGGGTGAGAGCGTTGTCACGTTCTCAGAAGGACCAGAAGTTCTTCTCCAGGAAAAGTAACATGAAAGTCACTTCTGGAGAGACATGGCCTGCCAAGGGAAGCCAGCTGGTGCCAGCTAAGCTGGCTCCCAGCTGAGCTAGCCCAGTTCTGCAGGTCCTCATGATTGCTCGGGTGGAAATGAGGAAATCCTCCCTCCTTCCACAGCTGTGTCCACGTGTGAGGGCAGCGCTGGCAGTCCCAGACTGCCACAAACCCAGTGGAGCCCTGTTTCATCCCATCCACCTCAAGAAACAACAAACCCCACAGTGCCCGGGAGGGCAAAGCTGAATTGCAAAAAACCCTCTGCGAGGAGAAAGGAACAGAGATTTTGGCCAAATTTCTAAGCCAGGAAGGGAAGATATCGTTAGGAAGCTTGATTTCTAAACAAACCAAGCCTGTCACTCGGGAGCCATCTAGTGCCTGCCTGGTCCCTGCACGGGGAGAGTGACCACAGACTGCCCAGCTGCACCCCAAACCAAGCCAGGGCACGTGGAATGTGTCAAATCCACTGTCCCAAGAGTCTGTGTCCCGTCCTGGAAGCCGACATGCACAGAAATATTTTGGTTCTTCTGATGATTTGCACGCCAGTGCTCACAGAATCTAACCTTTGTTTTGAATAGTAATTAACACATTGGCTACAGATATTAATCAAAGACAAGAGAGTGAGGAAATGCTCCCTGCATTGGTTTGTGCAATGTTTCTATAGGTGGGACAGGTGGTATGGGAAGGGCATAGCTAATCCCATAAACTCCTTCCACACTTCCCATTCACTGGTGCAAGAGCTGTTCAGATTAAAGGATGTGCTCTGAGGATGGGAAGCAGCGTATCTGATGATGATATTTTCCTAAATTCCACCAGCCCTTGTTTTCCACTGCTTCTTCCTCAGTCTCACCTTTTAAGCTTTACTTTGTTATTCTTTATCCACTTAATTATGGAGCAGAATTATGTAAAGCAAATTTCTCCTTTTATCAAGAATTTTATATTCGGGTTTTGTTCTAAAGAAGTCTCGGGGGTGTGAGTTGTATTTATGTACTCTTACTGAAACAGGAAAAAGTCTTACTTTTAGTTGAAAGTTTAGGAAAAAAGAACAGAGCTGACCCAGGCTATCTTCAGAGAGTCTTTTAAAAAAAAAATCATGCATTAAAAGGTGTTTGATCCAGCTGCCTATTTTCACTCACAACACAACAATCTACCTTTGAATTCCAGACTCGAAGGTGATTATTGCACTTTATTTTCCAAAGTGACCATAAAACACTGTTAAGCACCTTCATATTGCTCCAGCCCAGGCTCTCCAGAGCTGTGGCTGGAGTCCAGTCCCTGCTTTTCCAGCTCCTGGTGCAGCAATTCTCCTTTGAGCTGCCCCATCCTTAGATCCAGCCTGGATCATGCAGGAAAAAGCCCCATGTGTCACCTCACACAAGAAGTGCCCCTAGACATCAGCTGGCCCTGGTGTGTGCCCACTGCAGATGCCCCTCAGGGCTCAGACCGAAAAGGAGAAAAGGAGAAAATCTTTGTGAAGGAAATGCTGCTCCCAAGAAGTGGTCTCAGGTTAAGGATTCAGTATTGTCGCTGTGGTCACTCCAGGGAGAAGGAGGTGTGTTCTACCATGTGATGTAGCCTGGCCTGAGCCCATGAAAGAAAATAAATTGTTCTATGCCCAGAAACGCTAATGAAGCTGTTTCTCTGTAAATTAAAGCCATTTCTCCTCGAGGATTTTCCTTTGTTTCCCTCTCCCACACGGGCCTCAGCCCTGTAACTCTGTGACCTGTCCGCCAGGCAGTACTCAGGCATGCTGTGGATTTCCCAGAGAAAAATGTCTGACTCTGAGGAGTCCCCACCCAGCTCTCAGGACATCTGGGGCAGCTTCCAGGCTTCCCAGCATGACAAAAACTTCAGGAGCTCCTGCAAGGAGATCAGAGCACATTTGTACAAGCTGCATTTTCCTGTGAAGTCAGGCTGAAAGGGACCTGGAAACAACTGCTGGACACTGAGGAGGCTGAGCCTCCTCCTTCTCCTCCCTGTGGAGTATTCTGAGAAGGAGAGGATTTTATACAACAGCATTTCGAAGGCACAGTGTCACACTTAAAGCAAAGGTGGGCTCCAGCCTGGGACCTGTCCCCTGCTTTTTGTTTCCCTGGCTGAGGTAAAATTCCACCAGATCTCAGGGTTCAAGTTCAGAGCCACTTCCAGGCAGCTCTAGTGGACGGAACCCCTCATTATCTGGGAGATTTACTCCTCGTTTTTGCTATTCAGAAGGCTGGAGATGAGAACACCTCTTCCCCCTGGTGCTGACTCCGGCGGTTTTTGGTGCAGGCACCCTGGGGAAGCAGGGATTAAGTCATGCAGCCACGTAACAGCGTGGGCCCTAATGGGGAACACATTTGTACTTTCCATTCTCCATCTAAGAAAGGGCCTATAAATAAAGCATAGTTGCCCTCTGTCCCTCAGATCAAGAGAACCTTTTTCTTTAATAATGTCATTAAATTTTAAATTAGATGGATAGGCAATTACTGGCAAAAATATTAAATACTGGATAACCTATGAATATGACCTAATTTAATATAATTTCATAAATGCTTGAATTCAATTATATAAAAATTTTTGTATAACATTTAAACTGTTTGCTTAGTTCTCCCCAGAGCTCACAGTAGGTTACTATGAGCCAAACAGCATTACAGCATTTGTTTAAAATGCCAGAAGGCTTAGGATAGATCCCATACTCTTGGAGCTGAATCCCCAGTCACTGGACAGCCATTTCTGGGCAGAAGCTGCTGTATTAAATAATTGCTAGCTAATAAATATATTTTAGACACATTATAAACCTGGATGTTAAAGTTTTAGAGTAAATGAGATGTTTATTGCAGAAAAATATATCATTTGCTGTTTTGACCTGGGTGCATTGTCATGGAAACCCAAATCTTTCTTGGGAAATAAAAAATCTGCTTGTCATCTGATTTGAGCTGGTTATTTGCACAGGTGGTTTTCTTAGCAGACAAGTACTTAGTAAAAACAAATCTATTCTTTCTCAATAGTTCCATTATGTGTTTCCACAACAATGTGTTTCATTTCACTAGCTTTGTAATTAATGATCCATTATCAACTAATTAAATCACATTTAGATTTTATATGAGTTCATCTGTTACACAACGCTTGCTTCCCAGTCCTCCTTCCTGGGTGTGTTAAGCTTGGAAAAGTTTTAATTAATGGTGAGAATGAAATATTGGAGGTTGCAGGTACTTCAGACAGACTAAAGTAGTAACAAATGTGGACCCATAAATATATCCAACAATTTAACACCAATTTCCTTCAATGAAATAAAGCAGCAGTAGGAATAACTTAAATCAGATTTCCAATCTCTACGTAAAACTGTTATAAAATATTAAGTTCATCTGTTTGCAGACAATAGAAACTGAAATACGAACTGCGCCAACAGTTCCAAAATGTCATCCAGAGCAGAATTTAACTTAATAGACAACATCTTTGGTGTCAGGCCTGTTCCAAACCCCTCTGAGATGGGCAAGGAGATGTTCATTAACTGATTTTGGATCAGATCCGTGATTTGCAGTCTCTTGGGTGGAAGCTGTCTCCAGCTGTCCCAGCCATCACACGGGAGAGCTGGTTTGTAGGTCTGAGCTTATTTTTACAGTATCATAAAGAGCAGCAATAGCAGAGGGGAGATGGAAACACGTAAGACAAAAGAAAGCGTTTTTGATCGTGCGGTGTTTTTTACGGGAGTTTTAAGACAAAAATGACACAATGATGGATCTTTGGACAACGCCTGTGTGATTTCACTGGCTCTTCTAAACTGTTTGAGCTGGAGACTGATGATGTCCAGGATCAAACGGGCCCAGGTGGACACTGCTTGTTCATTTCTGTGCAGTGGAGAGAGGTCGGGCTGGCCGGGAGCTGGACGCGGAGCTGCCGGGCTGGGAGGGGTGCTCAGTGGCTGCAGGGTGACATTAAAAGCTCTTTGGGGTTCTCATGGGGGTCCCTTCCATGGTCCCCAGTGGTGGCTGAGAGTGAGCTCACCTGGAGGAGGTGAAGACCTAAAGAAAGAAATCCTGTGTCCCACCTGGAGATACAGGAAGGGTTAAGCGGAAAATTTCCAATTTGAAGCCGTTGGCTTCAAACTGAGCCGCTTTTCTTGATGGTTTTGAGCATCTGCTACAAGGGAGCTCTGCAGGACTTGAGATTTCAAGAAAATATTCGAGGCAGATAACAGGCCCTTACACATCCCTTTGCCAGTGTGGCAAATAGTGTAAACAGCTTTTTAAGACCAATGATACAAGTGATGTGTTTAGTCTACAAGCTGGGTACCACTAACTAAAGCACCTTTGTTACTGCTTGGAACAACTTTATCAAAGATTCAAGTTTTATACTTTCAGTGGAATGTTAAATCATGTGCAACCCCAGTGCCTTGGGAATGCAATGCTTCAGGGCACTATTTGGGTAGAAATTTTATTGGATGTGATTACTGTGTTTATGGAATTTTGCCACAGGACAGCAGCATATTTATTATTATATTTAAAAATAAATTTGGTTTTTGTGCAAAACTGGACACAGAGTATTGTAACTAACTCACTAGATGGCACCACAGCCCCGGGAACATGGGAAGGACGCGCTCAGTTCCTGAGTTTATCTGGAATCCAGTTTACTTTTCTACCGTCACTGAGGTGTGATGGTGATGAGAATTGCCACGGAGCAAACAATGCTGAGATCTCAGCTCACACACACTGGTTTGCCCTGTCCCCCACACTGCACTGAGGAGGTCAGAACCTGGAACACAACGGAGAGGCTCAAGGGGATTGTAACTGGAGCAAATATTTCCGTCCACAAAAAATGGAAGAAACTTCTCTGAAGAGTGGAAGGAGCAGGAAAAGAACAGGTTTTTAATTTTTTGAGAGGACTCAGGGAAAGAAAAAACTGCGGCCAAAAATGGAGCGACAGCTTTAACACATTAAAAATGCCAGTAAACTTGGAAGGGCTATGCTTGTGGAACAGAAATTCTACAGAAAGCTTGGAAAAGAGAAAAGATTTTCCAGATTGAATTGGAGGGTAGATAAGAGGTATTCTAGGGATATTATATTTCCTTATCTTGAAGAAAGAAAGTATTCTGTCCATAATATTACTATTTCCCCGCAGATAAGTGAATGGCAAACTAGGGCCATCTCTTCATCTGCTGTTGACTTTCATGGCTCCTTTGACTTTAAGTGAAGTCACTCTGAGTTAAACCAGATGAAGATCAGATCTCTGTAAGTTTGAAGCATTTATCAAGAGAGCAGATAACATCTTTTTTTTTCCTTTTTCTTTATCCTGAAGAATATTATTAAATTACGTGCAAAGTTTAGGCATCCTGTGTTTTCCCTAAATTGTGTTAACCGTGTGGTTTTTATTGAAGCACTCAAATGTTCTGGTTGTTATCAGCAGCTGGGATGGAACAATGGCCACAGCCAAAGCTGAGGGTGACAGCAAGAGCCAAAGGTGTCACCAGACCTGCAGAAGTGTGTTTCTGTGTGTGTTTGTGTGTGTGTGTGAGTCCAGCCCTACCACCAAAACCCTGAGCACCTTCTCAACCTCATCCACTTCATAGCTGTTAATGCCTCAACCAAAGCCTACCAAAACTCACCAACTGTGAATCAGTTCTGAACAAGGAGTCAAAGTGAAGGGCTTCCATTTCATTATTAAAATTAAAATTACTTGCAGCTTTTTTGTTTTCTGACATTATTCCAGTGTTTCATGTTCCTTTGTCCAATAGTACTTCACGTGAGCTAAGGCTCAAGACCTGTTTTGTGCAGGGTCTCCTCTTCAGAGACAGCAGCAAGTCCGTAGGGTGAGCAGTGAGTGAGGCTGAAGCATAACCTTGTTATTTTTAGAAAAAAAAATATGCTTTCCTAGTATTTTCAAGCCTGATAACCATGTTTTTCCTGTTGATTCAGTGAAAAAGAGTCTTATTCTTTTCCCTGAGGTACAAGTCTTATTGTATGAAGACGTTTTTAGTGTCGGAACTGGTGTTATCAACAACTCAAAGTCTCTGAATAGGAGAAAAAGCTTTATCAAAATTGTAACTGCTGGATACAGGAACTCGATTTATGTCACCTGGCTATCAGACAAATACTGGTTTTAGCTGTGGAGGATTTAGAAACAAGTGAACTTAAATTGTCTCCAGATTTCACAAATCTGTGCGTGAGGATGTCCGTTTGTCTGTCTCCCGTCACAGCTCCCAGGAATCTGTGGCGCGTTGGAGCCATCAAACACCATAATCTCAGGAGAAACCGCAAGACGAATTCTGTGATGTTCAAATCCTTCTTTTTCATCTGGCCCTCCTTTGATTGCTGGCGCAGAGCGCCCGGGAGCCGCTGCCCGGCTGGCAGAGCAGGGGTGACGGCAGTTCATCTGCACTGAGGTTTCCAGTTAGTTTCTGTCCAATTCAGAGTGCTGAGCTGTGCATCCAGCCTTCCCCAGACAACTTGCCTTTCCACAAAAGCGAGCACTGACAGGCGGAGGAGGAGTGATTTAGCCATTTGGCCAGGATTTAAGGACTCTGTCTCGCAGGCAGGGTGCCTGCCTTGCAGGAGGTGCCTGATAGATGGGTCCTGCTCCCACACACACTGCCTGGGCTGGGCTCCTCCTTCGGGCACAATGAGGGGTGATGAAATCTTTCTGTTTGGTTTAAAGCTAGGGTGGGTGCTGACCCGCTTGGACAGCAGGCCAGCGTAACTTTTGCTCAGGAGGAGGAGGTGATCATAGCAAACCTCTCCGAGGAAGCTCCGTGGGTTTGGGTGGCCTTGGGAGCTGCTCTGGTGACCGGGTGAGACCCAGCAGAGCATCCTTGGTGCCATAGGTTATTCCAGGTGGGAGCTGCCACAGCCTGCGTGCCCCTGAAGTCACAGGGAGTTTGATCACTGCTGTCAGCAAGCAGCAGGGCTGGTTACACAGAAACCATTCGGTACCAGTATCACCCTGGTAGCTGAGGTGTGACATTTTCAATTGCTTCAAATTGGCAGAGAGCTCGTATAATTGAAGCATTTGAATAATAAGGCTCATTTCCTTGGAAATGTTAACAGGGCTGTAACCCCATGCAGCGTGGCACATGCCTCATGGCCCCTGAGGCTTCAGTGCCTCTTTCTCCTTAATCCTGACACCTACAGTGTTTTTAAAAAAAGAAAAATATGGAAATATCAAAAATGGCTACGGCAGTTGTATTTCTTGAAAAATACTGTCATGGAATTTGTTATTATAGGTCATTACTGTGCACCCATAAATATTTACATATTTTTATATTGTATTCACTGGCCATGACAGATTGAAAATAGCAACAGTTCTGTGGTTTCTGTGTTTTAATAACAGTGTGTTTCTTTCAATATTTTCCAGTAGTCAGCTGCATATTTCTAAATGATCATTCTGGAGGTTGCCTCTCCAGACAGAGATATAAAAATATATTTAACCCACTTGTAATATATTGGATTTTTCTTTATAATCTCATTAAAAAGTGTGCAGTGAACACAAACCCATAATTTACCTGGTGTTGTAGTTTCATTAAACATCAAAAGGGTGCTTGATGGAGTAGAATAATCCTATTCTGCATCCTTCATTGAACATCTTTCAGAATGAGTTTATTCATTTAATTAGAAGGTTTCTCTGTGTGAAGATTGCACTGGTTTTACCAGTCTGACCGAATTTGCATTTGTTATCCAAAGCACCCTCTATTTAACTGCACTTAGGATAAGTGTGTTAGGACATGTGCTGCAAAATATCTCCACAAATTGGTACTTATTTTTAAAATTGTGTTAGTACTAATTCAAAAGTGAAGGAGCAGAGAAGCTCCATTACACTTTAAAGTGGAATTTTCCCTTCAAATCTGTGGATTAGTCATGGCAAACAATGAAATGTTTAACTCAACATTAAATGGGATTATTAAATATCTTTTCAAAGTGGAAAATCACATGCATTATTCTATCCCCAGTACAAAAGGACAGCGAATTAGTTTCTCTCTTCATTCAGTATAAAACAATGATAATACCACGGGCACACTTCAGCCTCAGAGGACCCTGCTGAACCACATCCACTGAAAACTGTCTGGATGGTTTTAACATGAAGGTGACATTCTTTGTGATTAAAACACGGCTTTGTTGTAATCACAGTGAGCCTTGTAAAGGCTGGATGTTGCAGGCTGGGCTGTTGTAAACTGGGATATTGCAGCTCAGGCAGATCTGAGCTCCCCATCCCAGGCCTGGATGCAGACAGACAGTTCTGGAGAGATGCTGAGCAGCTCAGCAGACAGAACGCTCACTTGGAAGAGTGAAGGCTTTTCATCTCCATTTTTCTCCTTTATGTGTCTGGCTTTGGGGAGTGTGACCTTTCTGCCATGGGATCGATGTGTCTGTAGCCATTAATTCCAGGCAAAGCAGGGCCTGTTTGTAACGCTGGAGATTAGGATGTAACACATGGGCAGGACTCTCCCTTCTCCAGAATGGATAGGTGGCTAACTAGGCAGTTCTCTTAATCAATGGCATTGGCTTCCCCGGGAAAGGGATGAGCTCTGGCTGTAGACATGCAGAGATGGATGGTTCTTCAGCATCCAAAACAGCAAGAAGGGAATGGAGCCAGAATACTTTAAAAGCAATTCTTTTTTTCCTTCCATATCTGATATGGAAGGAAATCTTTTTCTTCCAATAATTTATTTTTTTCTTACAACATCTGATTCCCTCTCATGCCTGTGTTGGGTTAGGTGCAAGCTGATTTCCTGCACGGTATGAAATATATTGCAGCTATTTTCTAGAATTAGATATCTTTTCTCGTGTGAGTAATAATCAGAAGAAACATTAACAGAAGTAAAAACATTGCTGAGCCCCAAATTTATGGTATTTACTCCCAGGTAAGTGTGAAAATCTTGCAGTCAACTGCGCACAGCTCTTTTTAAGAAAAAATATCAGATGTAAATTATGCCAGGCTAGCAGGAATTGTCTTTCCATGGGCATCTGAAAGGAACTTTGGGAGTGGGATTGTTGGCTGATAAGATCATTTGAGTACTCTTCGTACATGGCTGACAATCCCACTGGACAGAAGAGGATCGCCATCCTTCACCGCTTGGCCCGTCTCACGTCGAGCCATGACAAGGTTGCTGAGATGGATTCCAGGCCCTGGAGAAAAGCAGGGGAAGGGCACTCACTAGAGTTTCATACTACAGCTCCTTAGCAAAGGGATTCCTCCCAGGAAAAGCCTTCCTGTGCTGATGGCTTGTCCTCACAGTCCAGAGAGGACAGTGCCCTCTTGGATTGCAGAAAGTCTCAAACTGGCTGAGAATCACTTCAGAACTCTGAGCTTTTTGTACTCAGCTATTCCTGGGTACACTAGGTTCACGAACAAGTATGAAGAATTCTTCACTGTGGTGCACCAAGTCTGTTGTTGAGGGTTAAAGGCTTTTTTATTGTGAGCTGAACCATCAGTGCTCAGAACTAATCAGGGCCTTTGCTGTGGTTTATTTGGGCCATCAGGGAGACCAGTAAGAGATAACAGCTATCCAGTTGTGTTCAGGTGATTGCTTCTTTTGTTGCTGTGATTACTCCTTGGAGGCTAGTTAGTATTTAAAATAATCTGACACTTTTGTTAGACAAATCCATGTTAAACCAACAGGACAGGTAACTTGAAGCGTAGTCAGAAATAGGACAGTGGCCACAACATGTTTTGAGGCTCCCTTAACAGTCAGTACAATAAAGGTTTTTTTAATCCCTGATCAGGTTTTCTGCCTACCAGAACATCCAGGGCAGTGGCAAAAGTGCTTCCATAGAAAGGAACTAGAGGCAGAAAAGTGATTGTTTTTGTATACAAAATGTTTTGAACACAGGAGATGCATTTCAAAAATTTTATCTTTTCATGGGATGAAATAAAGTTTAATCATTTGATTTTGTTCTGAATATTTCAGGGCAGGAAATAAATCTCGATTTCCTTTAGCACTTGCTTCCAGCTGTCTTGTCCTGCCACTGTTCAATGTCCTGGCTATTCTGTGATCTCCATTTCATGTTTGTTAGAAGATTCTCTCCCTGAGCTTTGTGCCATCCCCACATATGGCTGTAGCAAATAAAACAAGAGCAGGTACAAAGCCACGCCAAAAACTCAGTCACTGAGCTAAGAACAGGTTTTGGACTGAGTCAGCATCTGTTGTGGTGCAGCAGGCTGCTGTTTTTCTGGGGTGGCTGCCACGGTGTGCTTCAGCAGCAAAGCATTCCCCTTAGAGAGTGTGGGTGTAAACCCGTCTCCACTAAGTGGCAAAATTCCCATCAGCTTCAAGGAGATGAGGGTGCCTTTTCAATTCTCTGGGCTCAGTGTGATTTTTCTTCTGTGTGGTATGCTATGCTAATGCTTTGCTTTTCCCACATTTCCTGTGGATTACTTGATATGACAGCTATTGGTCTTTATTAAACCTCCTTCTTCTTTTTCTTTTATTTTTTCATTTCACTTTGTTGTCACTTCCATCTAGCCCTATAACGAAAAAATAAAAACATTTACCATGAAGACAAAGTAAGTCTGCTGTCCCTTTGGATTTGAAATAAATGTTCAACATCAGCTTGAAGGGCAGGTGCTTGAAGCTGTATCTGGAAGATGCTGAGGTAAAATACACTTTGAGAAATGAGAAATGGCAGAATTCCTTGGCATGTTAATCATGAAGTAGCTGTGTTGATCCTGTCCAAGAGTTACCTACATACAGCTACTGAGAGAAACAAATTCAAGTTTGTTTTAAATAGATTAGTCAGACTTCACTAAGTGCTTGTGTCGACATTCTCATTGGAAATTAAAGTGACCCTAATGCAGTTTCATTCACTTAGAAAATTGATTACCTGTATGGACAGAGCATTGCAAGCAATAATATTCCCACGGCTTAATGAGTTACCATTCATCAGCTGACTGTCAATAACTTCTTGTCTATAAGCTCCCATGCAGCCCAGCTTCCCTGTCCCTGAGAGGGGCTGTCAGCCTGCCCTGCTCAGGGCCATGACAGGCTGTAATCTTCACATCTCCATCGCCTTGAGATCACGCCCATCCTTCAGAAGTTCAGACATTTGCTGAGTGGTTGCTGTGGACTTCGTGCAAACAGATCTTCTCCACATTCAGGCCCACCACAGGAAACTGTGTTTGAGCGCACCCATTGCAGGAGAAGGAAGAAACCTACTTCTGTGCCAATTTTGGGTGAAGGTGACACGATCTGTGTCACAGGACAGAGTTCAGGCAAGAAGGACTATGGCTCTATCAGTTTTGTTCAGCTTTGGGGTGACCCAATTGCCCCTTCCAGTGCCTGAAGGGAGCCTGCAAGAAACGTGGGGAGAGACTATGGACAAGAGCCTGGAGTGACAGGACAAGGGGAATGGTTTCACACTGACAGAGGGCAGGGTTAGATTAGATTTTAGGAAAAAATCCCTTATTGACAGTGTGGTGAGGTGCTGACACAGAGGTTGCCAGGAGAAGCTGTGGCTGCCCCATCCCTGGAAGTGACCAAGGCCAGGTTGGACTGGGTTTGGAGCAACCTGGGATAGTGAAAGACGTCCCTGTCCATGGCAGAGAAGTTGAAACTGGGCAATCTTTGGGATCCCTTCAATTCAGGACATTCTGTGATGCTTTGATTGAGATCATTTCTTTGCAGTACTTCATGGAAAGCCAGCATGCTCTCATGCCATTTTTGGCCAGAATTTTGTTGGTACCGGGGTGCACCCATGCAGGTGGTTTGCCAAGAAGGTGATTTCTGTGAGCTGATTTACCATCCTGAGCGTCGCAGAGGCTGAGCTCCAGCTCTGCTCTGTGCTCATCCAGCAGCTCCTGCTCCAGGAGTAAAAAAGCTGGTGGAAAACTGACGCAGAATGCCCTGAGTGCAGAGCAGACAGACCTTGAGCAATGCTAATTCAATGCAAGGGGCCAAGATGCAACTGCAATTTCAGTTTTTCCATCATTATTTCCAATAAGCGCTCCTACAATTTTAAAACTCCACGAAGTTGACAATACAATGGAACAACTGTTCCTGAATTGCACGGTTTAAATTAATTATGAGCCCCAGTGAAGGAAGTAAGATGAACAAGTGAAAAGAGCTCTGCAGGGCTTTTCAAATTATTGTAAAGTTGGGAAAATTGGGCCCACTGTGTCTATTACCCACTTTATAACAGTTGTAACTCGATTGTTTTGTTTGTTGCACTGCTGGATACTCTCATGGATCTTAAAGCCTTGCCAGTTGTTTTATTTATTGGTAATTTTGTTGAGTGCCACGGTAAAGATGAAATAATTGGACTTTGTTTATGGTGCCAAAACACTCTTTCCTGAATGACTGTTTTCAGCAGTCAGTGCAGTTAAATAAACCCATGGTCCGGATACCACAGGGAGGTTTAAGGCAGGTATTGGTTATTTGCTTCCTGATTATCTTCAGATTTAAATCAAGTGAAGCACAACTGGGTTTGAATTCTGAAGCAGCTTTTCACTGCCTTCCACTGTACTTATATTGAGACAGACCCTTTGTGTGGAGTTTTCTCCTCGTCATGGTCATCCAAACTCACTCAAATTCACTCCTGTTCTTGCCAGGGGCTTTCCAAGAAAAGGGCAAGTAAAGTGTTTGGAAATAGATGTTTGAACTACACTAAAGAGCACAATTAAACAATGCTCAGTCAGTCTCTCTGTTCACTTCATTGGTAACACCCAGTTTCAGGTGTCATGAAGGGGTCTGATTTTTGGAGATAGATTACCAATATCTCGTGCTCAGGTCCCTCTGAGGCCACTGAACCGCAATGGTTTATTTGAGCACATCTCTGACTCCTGTTGTCACTCTGTCCCAGAATATTTAGAAACATCACAACTAAACCAACCCGGGAAAAGTGTATTCTGAAGAAAAAAGGGTATTCTTAAGTCAGCAAGAAGCAGATGTACAGAACCACGGGCAAGCAAAAGGCTCTCAGCACAAAGAAAAATGTGAAACCCAGGAATTATGTGATTGGGAGGAGCTGCTGTGGCAGAGCCAGGCACATGGGACATGTGAGGAAAGCAGGGGGATTGTAAGCAGAGAAGCAGCCTGGAAGGTTGTGGAAGTATCGAGGACACTGGTGTTTTAGTTAGATAAAAATGACAGAATTATTTGTTGCTTATGAAAGACACCATAGGCTTGCCTTTTTTTTTTTTTTTT
>WAAG01021451.1:300914-379567 GCA_013390105.1 Tichodroma muraria
GTAATTCATTTAGCTCGCCTTTTATCAAGTAAAAAACTGTTCCTATTTATGCTGTATGAAATTTATCATTTGAAAGGAAAACATTCCAGCAAATCACCTTTTTCCCCCCAATTCTCTCTTCCCCAGAATTCACCAAACATCAAAACACAATGAAAGGAGGAAAAATGAAGCTAAAAACCAAAAATTTGCTAATCTGTTCATTTAAGTGTTGCCTTAACATAGCCAATGAGGTCTTTACATTATCTGCAGCAGGCATATAATTGTGGAAAATTTTCCTGGCCCCATCTGGCTCCCCAGTACCTTTATCCTAATTGTGAAAAAGCAGGGATATTCTTGCTTCTCATTAGGATAAGCTTGCTTGCCTTAGCTTCTTTCTCGTAACGACGTAGGTCAAAGAGGAGCCACCTTAATGAGAATCTCAGTAACATAAACAGGAAATGTGGTTCATTTTCTTATCTTCATTTGCAACTCAAAACTTCGTGCCCAAAATGAAAACACTAATTTTCTTTAATTCGTTTTTTTTTTTTGCTTTGTCTTTCTCATGGTTCTTTATCTATTAAGCGAGGCAATTAAAGGATGTATTTTCATCATAAGTATTAATATTTCCATTTGTGAATTAATTTACCAGCATAGGAGCAAATAACTAAAGAACAATATAATTTTAATTCCTTGAGTTTATCTTTGGAAACAGTTGTTTTCACTTCTTCAACCCGCAAATGAGATGGAAAGGAAGAATTACATAGAGTCGAAGCTATTTAAAGTGGAGATGATCAAAAAGAAAAGAGCAGGGCACTTCAGCTTTCTGTCAACACATATTTTATATGCATCACTTTCATAGCGTCATACGGAGGCCAAAGATAACAATTCCCCATATTTTCCCTATGTGCTGGGCAACAAAAAAGGGAGAAGCTCTTCCAAGCTTGTGATTTTATTCCTTACACACAGAAAAAGCCCAGGCTTGGAGGAGGTGCTCAGTCACTGCACTGTACAATTGCTAAGCTACGAATTCGGGAGAAATCGATGTCAAATTAAATAATCCCGGTTTTATTTTCCTTATGATGCAATTCAGTGTGCATTTCTTGGCTGGGGGGACCTGGCACAGGGAACACAGCGAGCCATTGTGTCAGGCTGAAGTGGGAACCTTGGCCAAGGTTGGCTGGACTGGGGAATTGCTCCCAACCCCACACGGTGTGCCTTTCTTCCAGAGCTCGGCTATCTCTGTGAAGTGGGGGTTGAAGGAAGTGCTGCCCTGCTTGGAGTCCATCCATGCACCAATTCCCAGGCCAAGAGGAGCACTGGCTTTAATTCCATGTTGTCACAAGCAGCAGCTTGAGCTAGTGGAGCTCACAAGCTGCTTGCAGAATCCTTTTGTCAGCTCAGGTGTTATTTCCCAGAGGAAGGCTGCTCTCCTTCAAACTCAGAGGACAAAAGAGGAGTTCTTTAAGGAAAACTAACTTTCCTGTCTGGAGATGCCAGGATATGTTGCCTACTGCACAAAAAAAATCTGTTGCAAATAAAAAATGCAACTATTTTCTCATGTTTAATATTGATCCTGAGATATGAAACAAAGTAATATCTATCCAGTTGTTACATATTTATTACTCAGTGTAGAAAATTTGGGGGGTTTAGTTTGGGGGGTTTTTTTGAGAAAAACTGCTGAAGGTGGGAGAATTTCATCCAGGAGCACCTGGGGAAGCTGAAATTACACAAACAGGATATACACGCGTTCTTCCATTGTGTTGCATTTCATGGAGCTGTTTGGGAATCCTTTAAGCACAGCACGTTAGTTCCAGAAGGCTTCTCTGGGAACATCAGGTGTGCTATTGAAGCCAGTTTTAAATCAAGCACTCAAGTGAGAGGACAACAAATGGTCAAAGCCAGGATGGCAGCTGGGAATGCTCCAGCTCCAAAATTCACATCTGGATCCAAAAGTTGCAACAAAACCTGATCCCTCCGCAAACAGACACGTTTGCAGATGTATCTATTTTAACTGCAGCCTACAAGTGCCTGTGTAAAACTGTCTTTCCCTCATTATGTGCATTGGCTTGGGAATAACTACAAAACTGAGTAGGTGTGTGCATGTGCCACATTCCTGGCAGTTTGTCCATACCAAACCAACACATGTTTTTAAACATGTATTTCCTGCAAATCTCATACACATCCTGCGTGCTATGAAAAGTCCAACGTGAATGTGGCCTGTGGTTTGATACAGAATTCAAAGTTTTGCACAAAAAGTATTCATTTTTCTTCCTTGCAGATGAAAATATTGTCTTTGAATGCTTGCATCTGAATATTTAAAATATGTGTTTCCCCAGTCAAATTGCAATTTAATTGAGTTGGAATTAAATGCTAGCTACAACAGGCACAGATTTTTGATATGGTCCTTCAAACCACTGCCCTTTAGCATAAAAGTAGGTTACTGTCACTTTGGGGAATGGGATCATCCCATGAAATCAAATGGCAAAACCATACCAAAGTCACTTTTTCTCTGGCATTTAATTGAAGAGCTCAGTACAAAATCACTGTGCATTTCCATAAAGCTACTCGAGGGATGATATGTGAAAATAATTTATGTCTGCTTTATGCAAGGTCGTTAGCACTCATACAGAACACCAATAATGACAATAAACTATCTCATATACTTAACAAGTTTCCATAATATAGTTTTGTAGGTGAAAAGAAAAAGATTTAATGGCAAAGATTGTTTCTTTTGAAATAGGATTTAAAGGTTGCTGATGTTCTGATGAAATTTTTTTTCTGGAATGTTTAGCTTGTATGTGAAATGCATTAAAGTAGACTCATAAGTGAAATTTCTGTACAATTTTTAAGCAAATTTTAGCTGTAGAAGAAAACCCAGCTGTAATCATGAACTGAAACAGCTGCACACTGTAAGAGGGAGTTTTGTTCGATGAGGAACAAAACTTTGGTGTCTGTGCATGAGAGTTCTGCTGCATTCTTTGTGCATGAGGAGAGAATGCAGCTGAAGCACTGACTTTTTCATGCATACCTTTATCAACACAGACTTTGCCCAGAAAGGTTGCACTCTAGGTGGATAAATGGGATAAAACCTTAATATAAAGGCAAAATAATCTCTTCCAAAAACTTGATGAAGAAGTAGTACTGACACAGGACTTGGTACAAAATCTAGTCAAATAGAAATGGTTCATTTTTTTAGTTCAATTTGAAAACTCTCAGGAGCCCTAAATTCTCTTTATTTCACAAAGCCATCACCACTCCAAGCAATTCAGCACCTCCCTTCTCCCTAAGCCAGGTTTCAAAAGCAAAACACTCCTTGCTCGAGTCACCCACTCTGAGCTGTTCAGTCTGGTGGGGAGGCTCCTTTCATTCTTATCCCCATGATAGCAAAGAAAAAGCACTTGAATTGCTTTTTTTTTTTTTTTATATACTGCATCAAATAACTTTCATAATAATCTCAGAGTCTTTAGGGTACTGGGTAGGAAACTTCTGTGCAGTGCTGTCCTCAGACCCACACCGCCCACGGCCTTGAGTAACACCTTAACCTTTTGCACAGGAAAAGGACTGAAAATGCATTTTGTGTCTCCTCTGCTGAGCTTGTGACCCTCACTGGTTGGATTCACCCCAGTTTAGGTCCTCGGGGTCGCACTCATCATCACCTGTGTTTATTCTCCTAACAAGAAGGCACCATAGTGTGACGCTGAGACTTTAGGGGAGCACGCTCTGCTTGTGCATGAAACATCTTCTGCACTTAAATCCCCCTCAGACCCTTCTGCTCTCTGAGATCCCTGATCAGGGAACATCCTGCTCCCAGCCTGGCTTTGCACTCCAGAAATCCCAGAGTGTTTGTGACAGGCCCTCACCGGGCCCATCTTGTACCAGCCATAAAAAGATGCAGTGCAAGAGTTCATCCCGTGCTCTGTAGGTAACATCCCACTGATAACACCCAGGTTCTGTATCTCCATCCATTCTCCAGCCTTGTCCTTACAAGCACACTCATCCCTCACTGGATCCTGACAGCTGTATCCGCTCTTCCTCAAGACTCTCCGTATTCCCTGATTAAGATAAAATTTTGTGGACACAAGAGGCAAAGCTGTGTCTCACATGCTGGTTATTGTTGAGGCCATATTTAATAGCCTTCAAATTCATTTAAGAAAATGGGAGTGGTGAGTCACATGTAATTATTCCCAGATAGATCATTAATTACTTGATAAAGTTTCTACATAATGGTGCCTTTTGCTTTTTTTTTTTTTGCCATAATGATGGTTATTTGTCATTTATCTCAGTTTGCTTGTCAGTTGTTCCAGGTCCCTTTCATGCCCTGTGATATGTATGTAAATATTACAGATTGAGATTGATAAAGGTTTTGTAACAAAGGCTGTTACTTTATTGGATTACGGGAGAGTTTATGAGAAACTCATTTGATTATTGTGTTGGAATGGTATCATTTGCACCAATACAAGTATGGCTGGTTTGGTACCTCATCAGTAACTGCATTTTTCATAGGTTGTAAGGCAGCTTTAGAAATTTGAGGGTTTTTGAGAATGCCAAAGATACCAACACAAAAATTACATTTGAGAATTGAAATTGCTCTTTAAAAATTTCACCTCCTTACACTGGGCCTTTCTTCATTTAGTTACAACTTTAGTTGAAGTCCTCAGAACTTTAAGCAAGAATTAAGAGTGCATTTGAGCTATATGTTCTGTAAGAACAATCAGTATATAGGCTCTAGCAAATGAATGAGATGGACATTGAGACTGATGCCCTTTTCTCTGTGGTTGCTTTGGAGAGCCAACCTTACACGTTCAGAAGGGAGAAACAGGAGAGGCTGAAATTCAAGGAAAGGCCATTAGTTCTCCCCTGTTCTTATCCATTTGTTAATTTTGAACTGATTGGGGTATCCCATGGGATACCATGGGGTCTCTTCATCTGCCACCTGCTTTATCCTCAAACATCCTTCTCAATCCAGAGAATCACAGCAGAACAGAGCAGGCTCAGCACAGAGGGGACACTTGATGACAACATAATCAGGATATCTGTGCCAACATCTCCCAGACACCAGGCTGACACCAGTGGCTGTGTAGTTTCTTACCAAAGAACGGCAGTGTCAGGCAGTCAGGTGACACTTGGGTGATGTTTGCAGCCAGCACAACGTGTTACTGCCAGCACTGTGCCCGGATGATTTAGGTGTCTGATGAGGCACAGCTCCCCAGCAACACCTACAGAATCTCAAACACAATGGTGATAACTTGCTCAGTAGCAGCTGGTGAACTCAGGGAATG
This sequence comes from Tichodroma muraria, assembly GCA_013390105.1. NCBI lineage: Eukaryota > Metazoa > Chordata > Aves > Passeriformes > Sittidae > Tichodroma > Tichodroma muraria. Next base: position 306,173 of record WAAG01021451.1, read on the forward strand.
GATTTATCCTCCTCCATAAACACTTGGACATTTATGAGTGAAGGCTGGATTCGCTCTCTGAGACACCCAGTGCTGTTGTGAGATTATTACAGTTATTATTGTGCTGCCAACTCAAACATACCCAGCTGAAATGTTTTCGATTAGCTTTACTGTTCCCCATTATACTCTTTATTTCTCCGTAAATAAACAAAACCAGAAGAACTACCAGGGGGAAGTGCAGAGAGCTGAACTCAAACATCTTTGCTGTGTTTGAGTTCTGAGTGTTCCTAGTATCCCCAAGACTGCAGTCTTCACCCTCCGGCAGTTGGTCCTTACAGCCATACCACGAGGGCTGTGTGGTGGTTTTAGGAACCATTTCAAAGTGTCTTTCTTGCAAGGAGGCAGGAAGGACCGTGTCCTGTGAGCTGATAACGCCCTGGCCGTGCTTGGTGCAGGATTTCCCCCATCTGCTGCCCATTACCCGCGGCTCTCGCAGCGCAGAGCTTGGCGGGGTGTACGTCAGTAGCGGCTCTTAAAACTGTCTGCAAAAGCTAAACAAAGCTCAGCAAAGTTAAGCTTTTGAAAAGATGCCCAGTCATTGTCACCCCTAACCAAGCTTGGCTGTCTGTCCAGCTTCAGACATCCTGGGACTGAAGGAAAAGTCTGAGTAGACGCGACTTGTTAGAGAACCTTCAGTCAGAGGTTAAATAATACACATTATCACAGGCTTTGGGACTGGGCTCAGCTTTTATTCTTCAGTGCTCCCTGCAACACCTTTGCCATCTTCATTTAAAAGGAGCTGTCTGCTCCTCGCTGGCTCTTTTCAATGCCTGAATTACCGATGCCGTGATATTCTCAGATTTATAACATCTGCTGAATATTTTGGTAAAAATAAAGATTCAGAACTTCAGATACAGCCTCGTATACGAAGCTGGATGCAAAGCACAGGTGTATAACCTAAATAATTTATTTAGACATGGAATACAGGATCAGTCTTAGATAATTAACCTAGAAATACCTGTTTGCATCAACAGGATTCAAAACCTCTGAACTACAGACAGTGATGTGGGAATTAGATCAGACCACCAACAGAATCCTAAATTTGTATTCAAGCCTGGGGAGTTAATGCAAATACACCTCGTTAGGGTATCGAAAGTTAAGGCATATTTTACATTTTCTGGTTAAGAGCTTATTTTGAAAAATAATGAAAACAGACTTTGTCACACCAGGGTTTGAGATGCCAGCCCTGGGACGTGATCTGCCTGGGCTGGGGCGCTGGTGACGTTAGCCCTGCCCTACACAAATTACATTCATATCAGTCGCAGAGATAATCTCTGATGCAGTGTGGTGTGGTCATAAAATAAACTTAACTGGAAGCATCTGAATCTCAAGTCTCTTTGATACTTTCCTCAGGTTCCCATGGGACACGTGTGCTCCCCAGAGCTTGATGTGAAGGCGTTCGAAGTCTACAGAAATCCTTCTGTTGACTTCAGACACTCTGGGACTTGGCTTTTAAAGCTGTGGGTGTAGAAATGTGCTTCATCCCTCTGAATCAGTGTCATCATCTTTCCTTGCCTTTTAAGGGTAAGCTCTGTTTTTAGAGAAACACTGTGGGATATGAGAGCCAGAAACAAAACAAACTTCCTCCCCCATTACTTCAATACGAAGTAAGCCTGTCGTGTAAGCCTGTTGATTTGGAGCAATAGGCTAATACTTGATTTTTTAGCATCTTGGCTGTGTTTTAAGGATACTGATGGCTGTAGGATTTTAATGAGATTCCACAGATCCTGATCCAGGCCCACCCAGCTCCTTCCCATGGGACAGTGACGCTTGCTCAGCTGGAACAAATTTCAGCAGCCGCTGACCTGGGATAAATCGAACCAGTAGCCTTGAGATAAAACACCTTTCCCAGTTCCCAGCCCACAATCAATCCATGGTTTAATATTGTTACAGTTAACATGTGTGACTTCACTGCTGATTATGAGAACTGGCTGGTAAGAGCAGCAGAACTTCCCAAAATCAGATTTGTGGAAGTTTAATAAACAGCCTTGTTGTGCACTGAACATCCGTGGAACACACGTTGCTCTGCCTGGGAAAAGTGCTTTATGTATTTCACATTAATGACTGGGATGCATTTAGTGACAATTCATACCAAACTTCACTTCAACTGTTCAAAATATGCTGTATTTTTTCTAAATACGCTGTATTTTTTCTAAATACTCTTTGGAAATATTCTAAATCCAAACATTTTACTGGAATAATGTATCTGTCAGATCATGGAAGGAGCTGGTCGAGGGCTAGTTTAGTACACACGAAAGTTAATGTAAATACTGAATTTCAATGAGGCAGATATTTCTTTGTCAGATCTGCTGTATTAGTATCCAAGTGTTAGGACATAAACATATATTTAAGATTAGTGATCCACAGACCAAATGTGTAATCTGTGTAATAGCTAGCCTGGTGATTTTTTTAAATGCTGTGATTTCTTTTAGCAATAAGTGAAGCTTCTAAAATGAGTAGAATGGTTTGCCCGGTTTGGATGTTCGTGGGAAGGTCAGGCTTTGACAAAGATGGTAGGAAAATCCAGTAAATTAATTTTAAAGGACTTTGGAAATTATTTTAAAAATTTAAAAAATATCTAAGACATTGAATGTTTTGGTACTGAAAGAGGAAAAGGGAACCCTCTCCTGCATGTCTAGAGGAGCAGGTGGAACTAGAAACTCCCTGAACTTCAGGCAAAGGATGGGAGTGTGGAGCCCATGAGAGAACCTGGGATTTGGGCTGGCCGTAAAGAAGAGTTTCTCCTATATCAGGAGGATTGAGGAGTGACCTGTTGTTCAGCTCTAGCCCTCAGGCTGCTGGCTCTGCCACTAAATTAGACCTTTTAAAATAAATGAGTTCAATGTTAGATACCAGCTGGGGGATTCTCATTGGGCTTTTGAAATTTTTCAGTCTTGAAGTGCTTCCAAAGTTCAGAATTTACAACCTACTAATAATGCCACAATATATGTATTTTTATTAGACTTCCTATTGAATGCTTACTAGTCTAATACCTTTGCTGTCTTTATTTATGAGGAGATTGTTTCCAGCTACTGTTAATGTATTTTACACAGCCCATGATGTAATTGTTAAGCAGTTGTAATGAAGATTGAAGGTTTAATAATGCCAAGTGTTACAAATTCCTATTTAATCATTCCTAAATCGATTAGTTACTTTCACCCAAATGCCGGGCCATCGAAACAGAGAGAGCTAAAGATCTGAACTGCTGCGGCCAGGCTTTGATAAATGGTATTTTGGTGCAGTGGTAATTGGGTTATTGAATTTACTCATCTTCCAAATGATGTTTGCATTGTCTCAGCATATGTGTTTAGGGCCAGGGGAAGGTCATTAGGCGCTTCAGACCGGGGGCATATTTGGGTTAAAGTGATTTTGAACAGCCAGAGTTGAGGTTAGTCAATTAAAGGAAATAGCACAGAGAAATGCTACAGAAGGCCATGTTATAGGCTGGTCACTAGGGAGGTCCCAAAGGCCTGGTTAAAGTAGTCTAAAGATTGTTTAAGTAAATGTCTACCCCCTGCCCCGGGCTCTTTAGACACAGACAAATTGCTGTGAGAAATGCCCTTCACCTAAAACACGTTTCACCTGTAACCAAACTCGCACTCTGAGAGGCCAAGCCTACAAAGGCCCAGGGAAAACATTAAATGATAATAGCTATTGTGTATATAAGCACAGCCTTCAGTGAGCTTCCTGAAGGGCTGGGGGGCCGGGAATGTGCCCAGGCTGCCCCTCTGGGGTGGGGTTTGAGGCAGGGACACCCTGTGCTGGTTGGGCTCGCCCTCAGCACCTGTGATGTCCTCGCTGAGCCCTGCCCAAAGGTCAGCTCCACGCTCAGGGCACGATCACTTTGATGAGATTGCTCTGTTTCAGCGACACAGTTCAGTAGGTGATTTGTATAGATCCCTCCTGGACAGAGCTTGCCAGCGCTTTGTCCTGCCAAGGAGCTCAGCGTTTCTGTGTGAGACCGTGAGCTGCTGACCGTGGGGGGTGCTGGGCTGCCCCTGCTCTGGGTGGGAGGATTTCCCCCACAATTTGCCAGCACCTCTCCTGAGTGACCAGCCACCAGTTCCACTAGAGTCCAAATACCCAACCCATGACTGCTGTCTGCATTTCAAATGAAGACCAAAGGAGTTCCGTCATTTTTCAGGTGTTTCTGACTAATTAGGCTGTTAGAACAAGAGAAGAGGAAGAAGCAGAAGAAGCCTTTCATGTTCCTGTGTTCTCACATTAATTCCAGAGATTTTCAGAGTACCTGATATTCTTTAATACTCTGAACAGTGTCACAAGGAAGAGCACCCTTGACATGAAAAATGAGCCCACTGTATTTTTAATACTTGGCTAATTGTGTATGGAGACCATTCCTTAGTTTCAAAGCACTGGAAGGAGGCTCCTGTTCTACAATATTTCTGTTGTGCAATTTTATAAAAGCCTGTCATTTTATAAACACACTGGTTTATATTTGATTTCTGTCCTCTAAACACTATTTAAATCACAAGTAATAATTTCTAATCTTGTAAAATGCCCAAAGCTTAAATCAATAACCATTTGATGAATACATAACCCAAGGACATTCTGTTTGGCTGATAAATGGGAATTGTGGGAGTGCCTGGCAGCTTTTGTGGTTAAACCTTTGCTTTCATACAATTAAATGGCCGATTCCTTCAAACACTTGACACACTCTTAGTGATAATTGCACAAGGAGCTTATTGGGGACAAGTGAGACAAAGACCTTTCTCCTGGTGCCTGTAAAGGATCAGCTGGAAAGCCAGGGTGGTCTGGCTCTTCTGGGTGACTTTTTGGGTCACTGCTCGTGCCCTGTCTGAAGTGTCCCCTCTGCTGGCCTGCCCTGCTGCTCTGCCAAGGGTCCTGTCCCTCAGCCACCCTCAGTTGCTGCTGCTGCCACAAGTTCAGCTTCTCCAGCTACCCCAAGGCCAGGCCCGTGTTCCCTGGCGGAGCTCAGCCCCGTGCCAGGGGACACGTCAAAAAGGCCAGGACACTTCTGTACCCATTGGTGACACGGGTCAGTTTATATCCTTTTGTGAGATCTGAGCCCAGTAAAGGGACTTTAAGATGACTGCAATAATATGCAAACCATAGGATTGCCTCCTGCAGGCACAGTGTCTTACCTGGGAATGTATCTCAGTCGTGTTAATACAAAAAACATTCCCATCCCTCCCTGTAATGTTCCCCATCTCCAGCAAATTCACTCTGGAGCAGAGGCAGCTCCTTCCCCCCCAGTTCTAAAACTGCACCTCCAGTAAACCCAACCTGGTGTGCAGGGTGCCCAGGTGCAGAAGGAGTTTCATTATGTTCAGAATTATGTTTTTCCCTGTAGTTTGTAGCTGCTGAGCCACTTCCAGCCTCTGCAGTTGCTCTGCCATATGCCAAATTTGTAAAATCCTGTTCACATTTCTTTCCCAGCTCTTCAGGGGAGGGACATGGAGCTGACAATTACAGCTCTGCCCACTGTGAAGGACCTGTAGGACATCCCTGGCCATCAGGCTTTACAGGGACACTTAAGAAGCATCTTTAGCCTCTCTTCCCTGTGCTGATGAAGTTACAAAGTGAGGCACGAGCAGTTTGACTGTAAGATTAGAGATCAGCCAGAAAAATGGTTTCATGTACTGCCATTCCTTTATGTTGACTCCTGCATCACTCAGAAGTGTGGGGGGAAAAAAAGGTGGGAGAAAATAATACACTAATTTTTTTTTTTTCATGATCACTGGCAAAATAAACAGAGCATTTAGAGATTCTGGCATGGATGAGATAGTGAGCGTTTATTTTCTGTATTATTCTAGCCACAGTGTCACCCAGGACCACATCTCACATGACAAGGAGCAATTAAAGGAAAATGTGTCCAGGCTATGCTCCTGCCAAACTGAATCATGACCCTTCTTTTGGCAGCCTCATGCATGAATCCCTCCCTTTGGGGAGCACCAGGCAGGAGCTGATTTGCCAACTGCCATGAGCCATACATTTTTTTGTGCATGGATGTCATGTTAGTGACATTACGCAGTGGTTGAAAACAGAGTTTCTACATCAGCAAAAGGGGCTTTTTTTAACGGTGTTCTGATACTCAAAGATGAACAGCAGCATCCAAGGAGGGAGGCAGTGTCCCTTCACAGGGTGTTTGCTTTGTTCCAAGTCAAAAAAACAAAACATTTGATTTTTAAAGACACTGTACAATATATACAGATAAAAGTGTATTAAATTACCTAGTTTGAATATAAGCAGCTGTGGATATGGTAGCTGAGAGCACCTGGGGAGTTGTATACTAGAGACATAGGATTTTTTGTACAATTTATTCAATTAAAGTATGAAAAGTGTCTAAAAGAGTTATTTGAAGGGCTTTTGTTCTCCTGCACAATCTCTGCCTCCCACTCCTTTCTCCCAGAGCACAGCTCAGGAAGGAAATAACGAAGGGAGAAGTATCTGGGAAGGACACACAGCTCCACAGCAGAGCTGGCTTAGCAACATCATTCCCAGCGTGTCTGGTTCACAGAGGAGATTTGAATAACTGTCCTGCATATTTAACATAAACCTACTCATTAGAATTCAACATGCTTATATTGCCTCCATAGCAAACGTTGTTTTTATTTCAAACAAAGGCATCTCACCAGCTAAAGGAATAGTGCAATGACTTACAGACCAAAGCACAATAAACAGAGTGAGAAACCTTACACAGAATAACATCTAATCTGTGTAAAATGTGTATTTAATTCATCTGGATGGAGCTACAACTCAGATTGTTCCGACAGCCCGATCAGCTTGGCAGTAGCATTCATACCATGCCAGAACTGGGATTTTGCTGCCTCAACATCCAATTTCAGTGCCATTTTAGGCACTGTGGAGTGTCAGGACAGGCCTCCAGATCCTGCAGGTCCTCCTGAGCCCTAAATCCCACCTGCCAGGTGCATGGATGTCTGAAGGAATCGTGGATCACTCTGGCTGTCTGTATCTACATTTACATTTTAATACTATGCTAAGTGTAGTATTTCTTAACAACAAAAAACTGCTTTGTTAATCCAAGTTTGCCAACACAAATCACCCAGAACTCTCTTCATATCAAGTCTGCTGAAAAAGGAAAAGATCGGAACCTCTGACAGAGCTGGAGATGCTGCTCCAGAAGCATCAGAAAGTCCCGATGCTTTCTCTTAGTGCTCTTAGGAGAGAAATGAGATTTTGCGGCTCCCATCCTCAGTCCCTCATTTCTTATACATGCGTTACATCACTGAGGTTAAGTTCCTTGTTTCAAGACCATCCCTGATCCCTGTCCTGTGCTGCCTTCAGAGAGCAGCACCTTCTGAACCCAGCCCTGCTGTAGTGTCCTTGTAGGTGTCCTGTTCCTGCCCTTGCTAAGACTAATTTTGGCACAGAATTACACAAGTCCTGCCAGTAAACACTGCTTCAGGTTATGAAAAAATGTTATTGTAAAGTGTTTCACACAAGAAAGGAATCTTAATATACCCTTAAATTTATAATTGGTCATTACAGTCATTAAAGTCTGATAAAATTCCCTTAACATAATCCACCCATTTTTAAATGAAATGTAGTTGGTATTAATCAGTAAGAAAGATTCACTAATTAGCTGGGATCATCCCTTGAACATGAAAACTCATACTGGTGATTAAAGTTTACTCTAAGAAATCTCAAGCCTAAGTACTTCTATAATCAAAAGCTTCATTAGTATTTAAGAAAATTTGCAATTTTTCCAGAGTAACCTTAATACAGTGAGTGAGGCTGTCTGTGTGTGGTTGCAGCGTGACATGAATTTTACCAGAATCCCAATACCCAAAGTGAAAGTACAGAACAGACACAACTGGTAAATACCAGAAGGTAAAACATGAGCCGGGTCCTATAGTCATGAAACTCAGCCTCCTTATAATTAACAGAAAACAGAGAAATTGGAAAAAAAATCCAGACTTCCAGAGATGACTGCTTTTCCAGAACTGTACTTTTCATTTCCAGCAGTGCTTGGTGCTATCCTCACAGAGCTGGGGAGAGGAAGGATTGGTTTGTACTCCCTGCATGCTTCCAGGAGACAGGAATTCCTACACTGTGTGTTCATTCCTCCAGGAAAGGTTTCCCCTGCTCCCTTTTTTTTGCTTTGGTGTTGTGTATTTTCCACATATCAGCACATATTCCTGGAACTGCTCACTGCCTGATCCCTGCACAGGGCTACCAGCAGCACTGGAAGTGCTCAGATCCTCAGCAGACCTGGGAAGGGCAGTGGGGTATTTCAGACACCTGACAGAAGGGTGGAAATGTTCCTTCTTTTCAGCAGAAGTTCATCACTACAGATCAGGGCTTTTCAGGATAAACTCACTCAAAGTTGAACATCTTTTCAGAGCCAACATGTAATTCAAAAACATTTAGTACAAGAAGCTGTCCAATTTATCATGTCTTGGAGTGCCAGCATTTTTAACAAAATTAACATATAGGCACCTCATGGCAAGGAGGGTGAAGCTACTCTTTTTTTGTAATTAGACTTCAGACAATATTACATTACATTACACAGTTAAGGGAAAAGAACTTTGCCTCAAATTTCAAAGTGGTGAATCCCAGTTTAATTCTGCTAATGGCTCTTAACACAGATGGCTAAAAAGAGTAATTATCTTCTTTATCTTTCTGCCACCTGCCACAAATGAACTGTTTTCTTTAATTGCTCAGAATTGCTCTTAATCACACATAACAGTTACTTAAACCCTAGTCACATATTGCAACTCAAGAGCAAGACTTTAACCCCAAACATGCGACTTAAGAAATTACTGCCCTGACCAAGAGCACAATGCCAGGGTGTGCTGTGACAGTTGGAAAGATTAAAAAGATTAATCTTTTCTCTTCCAGGTCAGAGCAAAGTTTGCAGGCTAATCACACAAGTCCTGTGGTCTGATCCAAGTAATTACCAGAGCAACCAAAAGGCTATATCCACAGCAGCAGGAAAAAATTCACACCATTTTTTCCTGTTGATTCACTTTCTTCAGCAAATGGTCAGTTTTAAAAGCCACACACCAGACTGATCTGACAAATGACTTAGTGAAGAGTTGAAAGGTGTAACATTAACTATACCTGACTCATGAGTCAAAGCTTTTTAGATTCCTAGAGATAAATTAACAGATAAAACAATCCCATTTCTATTGGGGCATCATTTTGAATTAAATCAATGTTAGGCATTTAAAAATCCCAACATGACACCTTTTGGGAATTCTAGGTTCCATTATATTTTATAACAGCAATTCTTGCCTCACACCACTCAGAAGCCATGTGTTTGTTGGAAGAAGAGTAATTCTTCCCTTCTTCTTTACTGCTGTTCTTGATGTCTGAACCACATATTCAGATTGCATACAATAATTCAGAAGCCATCTCATTAGTTCTGCCTCCTGATCACCACACCGAATTGAAAAAGCACTAATGCAATTCCTGAGTTTTAGCTAGATCTCTGTGCTTAAGAGAAATGAAAAAGCACCAGCCTTAGTGTTCCGTGAATGATGAAGTCTGTAAGTCTCTGTCACCATTTTCCCAAGTTTGTTAGAGGAAGTTCACAATAGAATTAATGCACAAGGGGGTATGAGGAAAATTAGTGTGGACACTACGAAGAACTCTTTCAGTGAAAACAAACACCAAGCAGACAGTTCCCCTTCTCAATATAAAATAGTGTACAGTAGAATTGATCTGTATTACACCTTTTCAAGAACACACTGGTTTTGAAAAAATACTCCATTCTTTTGAAATTCGATGAACTTATGAATACTGCAGTTTAATTTTTTTTTTTGATGTTACACTTCGTATTTTTAAATGTGCAAGTGGAAGAGAGAAAGGAAATCATTTACAAGCACAGCCCTGGGAAACAGCTTTAAGAAGCTTGTATGTGTTCACCAGTCTCAGGATAAACAGAGCCCTAAACCATGAAACGAGCAATGACTCAGAAACTCCGCAGAAAAAGATTCCTGAACTTGATCTTTAAGGAAATTAATTATCTATGACACTAATATTGTACACCAGGGCTTTGCACTGTGCTCCAACTTAGTGAGAGTTTCTGTTTCATAAATTCCTTGAACCAGTCTGATTAACACTTCTAAGAGAGTCTCAGCTGTAAAAAAAGTCCCTGAGTAGGTGTGAGAAAGAAAAGGTCTGACGGCACCGTTGCCCCTGTGTATTTCTAATACAGCAGGGAAGGTTGGTCTGCTAACAGTATTTACCTTTGTTTCTTGGTAAATAGCAAACTGTTATTGGACAATTAGAATAAAGGTCAAGATCCACGGGTTTTTTTCCCTTTAAGAAACACGTTTACTCTGTGTTTAGCTTCAGCTAAAAAGCGCTTTTCGTAGGGTAATATAGTGCAGCATCATCTGAATGTATCAGACCTTCTGACACTGACTTAATTTAATGGTAGAAGATAAGAACTTTCAGTGGTGCCTGCTCAGGTGTCCTTATTGCCATCCCGCTCCAGCTTCCATCTGGGTTTGTGACAATAATAACAATAATAATAATGACTCATAAAATGTAGCTGTTTTCATATAAACATTGTCCAAGTGACAATAGATTTTTATAATCAGCTCTGCTGGCGGCCAGTGAATGCGCTGCTGGTGTGTTGGTGCTGGGAGGGCACAGGGCTGCAGGAAATGAAAACAACTTCAGAAGGAGGAGAGATTAAATACAATCAATCCATCACAGCACGATAAGTAACGGGCTCGCAGAGTTTTAATGGACTAAAGAGTGTAATGTGTTTGGTTTGGGAACCGCAGAGTTTAATCAAGTATTTTTACATTTTTAAACAGGAAATGGCCTTTTCTGCAAAGGATATACACATTTGCAGTGCATAAATCAGTTCCTGAGTCCCAGGATTCTGATCTCATGGTCTTTACCATGCAATTAACTTTAACTCTTTCTCTGAGGGAAGGCCTGCTCATTCTGGCAGTGTAACGTGATGTGATGAGTTGTCGCTGTTGTTTTTCCATGTATCCCAGCCTGGCTGCTGGGAATGAGATCGGGGAGGCTCATGGAGAGGGCTGGGCCCAGTGTGGGGTTCCTTCAGCACTGTACAAATGTCAGGCTTATTTAACACTGTCCAGGTTTCATGCAGGACAGCAGGTAGCTGTGACAGCTGCCTTTCTTTTAAATTAGGCAGAAAACCAAGCTGAGGACAAATACAAACGAGCAGTGGCTTGTTAAATGAATCTCCTGGATTACAGCCGTGGTTATTCCTTCAGAAAACCCGTGGCATCACTTTGCAATAAAAAATCAGGTAAAACTGAGGGTGCATGTGCTTCCTGACATGCTTGCTAGGTACCATGGTATAAGTAGCTATTGCCAATATAAAATATGCACAGCCGCTCACACACAAACATCTCTTCATCTGAGATCACTGATAACTTATCTTTATCCAAATGAGGTGGAAAATTGACAAAACGTGTATAGTTAATATACCCCCTCATAGACTACTTCTGAGAAACCTAGTTCATGCATTTTACATTAATTTAGCCAACTGCATGGACAGGATATTGTGATGATGAAGGTGGCCACCTTGTCAGAACGTAGGGGACGCATTCAAGCACCACTGAATGACACCAGGACTGGGAGCTCTGCAGCAGAGCTCAACCACAGACTCTTCTGGGAACTAAAAAGGGTGCTGGGAATCCCATTCTCACCAGAAAATCAGGTGGCCCTGAATGTAATCTGTGTACAGATCCCCCAGTTTACAAACAGGGGACCCTCACAGACCATTGGCTTTGCTACCTCCTGCACGAGAAGTATTTTCAGTATTAAAGCTTGAATTTAAGAAAGCCTCATTTTCCTAAGTTGATTTTTCCCCCTTTCTAATTAAAAACTAAATGCTACAGTGAGGAAGGAGATATGAATGTAGAGAAAGCAAATGTTTGAAACACTTTCAAACAAACGCTGAAACTAAATGGAAAATGTTTGAAATAAGTGTTCCTTTGTAAGTTATGGGAAAGTTTTCTGAAGCACTCTTTAAGGAAGACATACCAGATACAGGGATGTGCTCATGCCTGTGATACTGAATGGAAAAATACTGAAAAAGAAGTCTTCCTCTGCTTTCAAGTAGATTTTAAGAAGAGTGTGTTCTACTTTAACACCTCAGTTGAAGGACTGCAGTTAAACTACACGTGAACAAGACACTGCTCTGCTAAACTTGGCAAAAATGCAAAATAAACCAACAAACTACTGGAGAAAAACAGTCTAGCTCAGAATGCATTGCTGTGATTCCAGGTTCCTGTTCCCTCATGATATACCAGTGTAAATAGACAGCCTCATGTAGACAACTTTCACAAGAAAAATAATGGACTGCTTGAATGAATATAAAATTAAATTAATAAAACGATAGCAGGGAAATAGAGAGAAATTCCTATCTGTCCCAAAACCTTGAGAACTTTTTTTTTAAAAAAATAGGAAACACATTAAGAAACCGCATCCGTGGGTGAAAGCGTTTGACTGTTATTTTAGATTGTAACCTACTTTTCTCTCTCTCCTTTCTTTCGTTGGCATTTGTTTTCTATTCATGTGCTTCCTTAGTCCTGTCTTCTGTGGTATCATGGCACCATGACCAAAGTGACAGACTTTTGTCTCTGCTGGATTAATCAGTGTGTTCTTTGATCCATAACATATGCTCCTCGTAGACATTTAGCATCAACATATTCAAGATTTGTGGTCTGGCAGTTCAGTGCCTGATGTTAACCCAGCTGATAGACACTTTGGAGTATTTAATTTTATTTTTTTTCTTTAATGGAGCCTGCCTTTCATCCATGATAGAGCTTAAACAACAGAGTTAAGTATGTGATGTTAAATATTTGGGTTGATAGCTTTGCCTGAAGATAAATTTTTTGGGGGGTGAGAAAGCACTGAGTGGCTCCCAGACAAATCCCAGCTCTCCACAGGCACAGTGTGGATGTTTTGATGCAGATCTTGCCCCAGGGCTTGTGTGTTCATGGCCAGGGAAGAAGACAAGAACTCCACAGCACCAGTTCTGGTGTCTATCCCAGAATACTCTGACATTGCTCCAGGAGCACAGCCAGGCTCCACGGCCGATGGAAAACCAGGGAAAGTTACTTCAGCTACCAAAACCTGGGCTGCTGTGACCCAGGGCTGAGAGGGCTTTGTGGTAGAACCCAAAATCCATCTGCTGGGATGGTCCTGGTGGATTGCAGGAGGTGCTGAGCCAGCCCACAGCACCAGGAGGCAATTCCCAGGGAATGCCACTCCTCACCCGGCTGATTCCCAGGAACAGGGACCCACACGGGCTCTGCAGGTGGGTGGCTGAGATGGGAAATATGGCCTTTATTTCCTCTAAGTGCTGTGTCAAGCTGCCAAAAGTTGTATCAGAGGAAACTGGCAAGGGCAGGGAAGAGAACAGAAGAGATGGGGGGTAAATCAAGATATTTTTCCTTTAGTGTATCAATTAAATAAAGGATATCAATTAATGAGATTCCAACAATTCAATTATTTTTCATTGAGAGGTACAGCATGTGATTTACGGCTCAGCTACTCCTCTACTGATCATACTGCTATAAAGGGCTACATAATATATTGCTCTCTACTATGCCATGCACAGCTAGAAATGGCAAGTATAAAATGGGATTAACTGCCCTCAAAATAGTCTGGGCTTGAAATTAATTGTAAAAGGCTGATGTCAAAACTCCTTTTGACTTCAGAAGGTGCTGAATTACCTCCTCATCCCCATCTCCTACTGCACACAGGCACATCCCTGTCTATGGCAGACTGGGCCCCAAAATAGTCCATGTAATTTAGAGCAGAGAGGATTTTTATTATTTTTTTTAAAGCATTGTCCTGCCATGAAGAATTAAACAGAAAATGAATGGAGAAACCAAATGTCAGCTGCTCCCTTAGACTTCAAGGTTCAGGAAACTGCTTAGTGGGAGTAGGAAGAGACTGGCAGGCTGAAATGTAAGAGAATAATTGCATTATAAGAAGATTATGGAAGATTATTTTTCTTGCGGGCCCCAGATTTCTGCAAAAACAATCCTGAATTGCATCCTACATGGCAAAATGAATTCCCCCATTCCTCCAAACAACCGGGGTTTATTAACTGCGTATTCCTTTGGTGTGGGCAAAATTAAAAATGGGCTTATATTGCAAAACACTCCATGCATCTTTCTTTCTTTTGACAACGTGGAGCTAATGTGATTAACAGTGTGGCAGCTCATAGCAAGAGGAATAATAATTGTTGGGTTTTTTTCAATATACGACCCCGCTAATAATCCAGAAATCAATGTGCACCCTGGGAGGGTTCCCCCAGCAGAGGGTTGGGGAGCAGGGTGGCCTGCCTTCATTTCCCTATCAATGCAGCCCTGGGTAGCCAGGCTTTTTTTTTTTTTTTTTTTATTGTTTAANGGTTTTTTTTTTTTTTTTTTTTAATGTTTAACTATAACCACTGGGACTGGAATCAGAGCTTCTCATGGCCCAGTATGAATATTAATAAGACACTGGGCCATGGAGTTCCTGGCTGATTTTGACAGTTTAAAGGATCAGTTAGTTAATTAGAAGATGACATGGCACATCGCATCCCTTGGCTCCGTCCTGCCTTCTGTCTCCTCTTTTCATTTTCTTTTTTGACATGTTAGATTACATCATTACTTGTAGTTTCACTTGTTAGCCACACCATGAAATGAGACTATTTTAAGCTGTAATTATTGTGATTTCTCTCCTCCGCTAAGAACATGAAACTCAAAGAAAGCAGAGAGCAACTTGAATTTCAAAGACTTAGGAATACATGCCTGGCAGTTTATAACCTTCTAACTACAGCCAAGAAACAAAAAAAAAAATTAAGCAGCACAGAAAATTGTGTTGATCATCATACTGGCAACCAATGTAGTGTTTTAAGTAGGCAGCCCCATCATCTAGGCTTCATCTGTGACTTAATTAATGTTTTCATAGGTGTATTTCTCAGAAATCCAGAGTCTCTTCCCCCCAGCCATGTGATTGTGCCTCTAGAAATGTACATGCAGTCCAGTACATTTGTGTCCTAAACAGAGTCTGAGTTTTCTGTCATCATCGTGGTCAGAACAGACACAAATAATTTCAAAAGGAAGCGCAGCACTCTGCAGAACCCTCTCATTGGGGGAAACGACAGAGGAGAGCAAAGATAGGCAGGGGATAAGAAATGTCATTGAAATCTTATTTCCCATCTATACCTGATACCCCAAAACAGTCAAACTGCAGCCCAAACCATAAAAATATTTAAAATAAATACAGTCACACCATAAATCACACTTTCAGGTTCTGCATCCCAGGTTCATGCTGCAGTCAGCCACCAGGATGAAAATTCTGGACACACAATACCACTTGGAAAGAAACACAACCGCTTATTTTATCTGTAACTCATTAATCTCATTAATTAATATTTGTATTCTAACTTCCAATACATAGGTAAAATTCTTATCAAGGACATTGGTCTGTTTCTGCAGAGAAATGCAGAGAAACGTCGGTCTGCAGGAAAACTGGAATGCAGTTTCTGGATTAGGGAAAACCAGCAGCTCTGAGGCTTCACTGGAAATTACAAGATTAGCCGGTGAATGTGTCTTCTGATAGGAATGATCATTTCTGGGTTATGATTCCCTGTGTACTTTGCCTTTTCTTTTATCAAATATTTATATCTGTGTATTCATTTCAATACTGCCTGATCAGTACTGCTTATCAGAATGTGTATTTTAAGGGAAGAAATGGCAGAGGAAGTACAGCTGTGGGATAACTCCATGCAGCTGGCCAATACAAGAGCCAGTGTGGGTAATTTATGTCTTTCATTAAGGTAAACATTGATTCACAGGGCTTTGCAGAAATACAGTGCTAATAACAGGTGGAAATCATTTCCATTGACACTGAAGATAAAGCCAGGTGATGTGACCTGGAGAAGGGACAAAACTGGGAGTTATGTGCCCTCCAATAGGGAATAATGCTCAGACTTGATGACCTCGGAGGTCTTTTCCAGCTTAAATGCTTCTATGACTTTCCTCATTGAACCAGAATTCCTTGTTCAAAACGAGCCAAGTTAAGCCTAAAGTGTCCTTCTTGTGTCAGAGAAGGCATTAATACCTGGAGTGTCTTTTATCCAATCAATGTTTCTGCAATAGGATCGATTTTATAACGAAATGAGACGTGAACCAGCACTGCTGCAATTCCATGGGCTGGTGAGATTACATTGCAAAGAGGATAAATGGGGAGGAGCAGATATTGTTGTGTCTGGTCGGCGCGTTTCATGAGCTAACCAATGGAAATCTGCACTGGGTAGGACCTGAGCCGCCTTCTGTATCCTCCCGTAGTTCCAAGATTGGTGGTGCTGGGAGAGCACAGGTCAGTTCCCAGCACAGGCACAGCCTGGCTCTGGGATTGCAGCCAGCCAGAGTCCCCGTTGCCCTCTGTCCCCCTCCTCTTACCCTGCTCTGCTTTTGCTGTACTTTTGCTGCAGCACAGACTCTGCTGCTGCCTCACGTCCCCAGCAGAGTCCCTGCTGTCCCCTCTGAGAGCCCACAGTGGAATTAATGACACACACCAGCTCCGGAGCTAATGCCAATCTCCTTCAGTGAAAACACATCTTTCCCAGCTTCAAAGACAGAAATGAACACTTACATTTCCTTTGTTCCTAAAAGACTCGAATCCTGTCTCATTGAAGGTCTGCTCGTCTCCTGGGTCTTCCCTGCATAGGAGCTCTAGCTGAGAATTAGCAATCAAACCCCTCATTGTCCACCTGAACCTAGAAATGAAAACAAAGGCAAACATATAAGCAAGTCCTTTCATTCTGGCTGCCATTTACCATTAATACTTAATATTCCCACATATTCTTTTCATCGGGTTGTTAATATAAAACCTAATGAACCATAGATGGCATTCCTGTTTTGCTCGGTTTCGTATTAAGTGTGGAGCAGTAAAAACTGAGAAATGAAAGATAATATCTTTTCAAATAGAAATGGTTTGAAATTCTTAATATAAATAAAGTAGATAAAACACGAAAGTGAAGACTGTGATCCTTAGCAGGTCTTGGCAGTTTCTGGCCATAGGTTATTAAGCATTATTCAGCTGACCCTAAGGGGAGTTCATCTGGAGACATTAAGGTCAGAGAGTAGAAGCACTTGGACACAGTCAAATGGATTTTACACCTTTGTATCTCTCTGACATTACTGTTTTGCTTCAGCAAACTGCCTAATATCAGATACATCCTACTGGTACCTTTCTAAATCACTTCAATTTTCTTTGTCCCTGGGCTACAGTTATATGATAAGGAGCCAAAGCTATCACAGGCTATGATATACTATTTTACTTCCTCATTTGTATCAGAATGAACTTTATTAGCTTTTGGGGCACATGTCTATCAGTTTTAAAGATTAAGTACTATGTCAATAGTTTTTATGCAGCATTCAAGTCCACCAAATCATTTGGCGTGCCCTGAGATTATTAAAAGTGTATTATCACTTTTACAGAAAATGTTCTTATTTTGAAATAACCATCACTCAGAGCAGCCTGTGCTTACCAATACTGTCTCTCTAAAGTGATATTTCACAGTGAATTTAAAATGGGGATTGATGCTCTGTAAGTAATTTCAGATTTGAGAGCATTTGAACCTTATAAACACAAGTGTAGAACTAACGTTTGACTCCACACTCCTGTACTTTCATTATCCACTTTCTTCCTTTAAATCTTCCTAATTTGCTAGTGTATGTTCTTGTAACTGTTAACAATAACAACAGCACTTTTCACCATGTAAGAAGTTACAATTTGTGCAAGCTTAAATTTCTTATTCAGTCCTAAATAGAAGCTATCCAGTTAAATAACCCGTAAAAAATTTCAGAGATTAGTTTTGCTGTTGCAGCATCAAAACCAGGAAATCAAAAATGCTTTTTTGTGAGGAAGCTGAGGTTTCAGCTAACAGGGAAGAAGCTTTTAGAACACAAATGCAGCCTGTAATCAGATTTTCTCATTTCCTTGCCAGCCTTCCGTACTTTAGGTTTTGTGGTTCGCCATGGCTGCTTCCATCGTGTCACGAATGGAGAAGGGACGAGGGATTTGAGCTAAAGGACGAGGAGTGTGATCTGCCTCCAGGTCCTTCCTCAGCAGGGCATTGCTAGGCTGGAAGTGTCACAGCTGGCAGATGGTGATTTTGGAGCGGGTTATGCTCAGGTGAAAGAGCAGTCTCTTTTTGATGAGTTCATTCTCTGGCCCCCGCAGCTCAAACCCTATTTCACCCACTTCCATCACGGTGTCATCACTGCAAATCCAGCTTGAACATCCTCAGGTTCAGGGATCACCTTTTGTCTTCAGCTTTGACCAAGACCTCTTGGCACTGCCGTAATCAACACCCGGGGAGGCAGCCCAGGGGAGGAGGAGTTCCGTGGTGCACAGGTCAGCTCTCCTGCTTCTCCCCATCACAAGGTCCCGGTGGCATATTAAACAGTTATTTGCCCTATTCTGACCTCGTCGCTCTGCTTCATGGAAGACTGAATTAACACAAAAGTGTTGCATCTGCTGGCCCTGCGGAGCTTACAGGGATGGGGCTGTGATGCTCCTGAAGCATCACTGCCTTCCTCAAGTGGCATAAATTACAGAGATACTGGACTTTTAAAGAACTTCGAGGCCGGAACAGTTCCTTCAGCAGTTTAACAATAGGCATCATTTCATTTAAGTTACTTCTGAGGGTTGGAACTCTTTCAGAGATGCTAAGTGGAGCAAATAAGGATCTCAAGACTTCAGCATTAACTGATGGGAATAAAGCCAAAGTTTTACATTTGCTTTCACATCCTCTCTTGTGGTATGTTTTAGTTTAAATATTTTGGCTCAGTCTTGAAGCTTCCAATGCATAGGCAGATTGCTATGCCCACATGCAAAAAAACCCTACCAGAACTGAGATCTTTTTGCTGTTATATTTAGAGTATGTCTTTAATTATTGTGCCTGCACGATGCCATAGAAAATCCTGGTTTGCTTTCACATATTCAACAAAGAACTTTTCAGAAGGGTATTTTTAAATTAGATCCACGCTAATTACATGTATTATTAAGAACCCAACGCTTCACAGCTATCAGTGGGTTGTATTATTGAACATTTTCAAATAAACACAGGGAAACAGAACTCAGTCTGAGCACATTCCCAACAGAGGCACTCGAGCTTTAATAAAGGTAACCCAATGGTTATAATTAAAAAGCACCTTCTCACACTTTGAAAAATCCCAGATGCTTAACTTTGAAGTATAGTTGTGTAATACAGTTCTCTTTCACACTGCTCTGGGTAACCATAATCTGTACAGTTCCATGACTTCTGTTTATTTAACTCACCAAAGCAAGAATTATTTATAAAGTCACAGCTGTTCTTTTTCCTAGCTTTTGTTTCTTACAAGTCTTAAATATTTGTAAAAACAAGAAAAGTAATTAAAGTGTTGATACATTAAGCAAGCGCTTCCCTAATCACGCTGCTTAAATAGGAATCACTTGTTTAAACAGAACTTGCTAAGTGTATGTACAGAAATACAATGTTAAATAGTTACTGCAGAGTAGGAAAGCCAACTTGCATTTAAAGAAACAAAATAAACAATGCCAAGCCATCACTGATACCAGCATTAGGAACTCCCAGCCCCGAGCTGGGTTTGGTGTGTGGCCAGCTCTGTGCAGGAGCTGTGTGCCATCTGCTCCTCACACAAAGGACATGAGTTTATTCTTGCTGGTGGGAACTGCTGTCCAAGAGCCAACCCTTGGCAGCGCCAGTCCCTACCCTTGAAAAGCTGGCAGAGAGTGCTTTTTAGCCTTTGAGTTCTCTAATAATGATCCCCTCCAGGGTGCAGGTCCCTCATGAGTGCTTCATTTCCCTCTTTGTTCCGATTCACCATCCCGTGCAGACAGGCAGGACACCTGAAGTGCATCAGTCTCCTGTGGATCCCCCTTACCTGCCAGCACCTGGCAGGCTTAATCAGGGAATAAATCAAACATTTAAACAGCAAAATTTATATTAGGTTTGTAGTTGCAAGCTGAGAGGTTGCAAACTGAAACTAAGACACGTGCAAAAAGCAAAGCCAGCCCGTGGTCTGTGGCAGCATTCCCTCCTTGTCTATCCAGGACCTCCAGCTTCCCGGGGACAAGAATAGCACCCTCCCCTCTGTGGTGGCAGTCTGGCTGCTTCCCACCTTCTCCTGTTCCCTGGGAATTAGCTTTTGGACACAAAAGCAAATGTCTGGTAGTCAGAGCCAGGTATTGTGGTGGAGGGGATTTTGCAGCCTCGGTCACACGCAGGCAGGCAGGGTGAGTAATCTAGATAAATGCTAATGAAAGCTCTTGCGGGCACCTTGTGTATTCAAAGGCTATTTCCTATTGTTCCCAGTCAGGTGGCTCGCTGACTTCCCATTCAGCCTGGATTGCTCACATTCAGCTGGGACCACTCTAACATTCCCATTACTCGTGATGTAAACCCTCCAGTGCCGTCCATTTGGTTAAGCTCGTTATCTGTGGCCCTGGTGAGACCACACATGGCACGTTGTTAGGGCCGATGACAGATCCCATAAGGAGCTGCCTGGTCTGGACATGCCAAGGGAAGCCTGGGCTTACCTGCCCCAGGTGCAGACGAGGGTTCCTGTAAGGCACCAGGCTTCCTTGGTGAGTATATTATAAATGTTATCAAACAAGTCACATAATTGGCATCCAGTCCATCTCAGCAGCTCGTGTGACTCTCCCTGCCTGGATAGGTCCAGCAGTGAGGAGAATGGAGAGCATCCCTTTGTTCTTGGCATCCATCCTGCCATCTCACAAAGAGCCACTAGGAAAGGGAGCTGGCCTCCTCAGACTTAGCATCACTCACTGAACTCATTTAAAGTCTCACAGGAATTAAACTGGAAGCTTGTACCAACTTTGTGCTGAGAACACACAAATTGCAACAGCTTAGGAGGAGCTGACCAAATTTAGCTGATTTCACAGGGACAACGCAAACCATCCCGGTGCCAAACTTCAAATTCTTGTTTCAAATTATGTTGATACTAAAACCCTCTCAAAGCAAGCATCCAGAATTTCAGAACATAGGCAAACTTTTTTTTCTCCCTGTAATCTTACCTTTGGAAATGACTGAAACTTCAGCTCAAGTTAAAGCTCATTAAAGGCAGAAATCAGCACTGGACAAAGCCCAGAACAAAAGTTTACAGCCCAAATGTTTAAAGTTTGGCAAACTCCTGTAAAAAACAGTCTATATTGACCTGGGGCAGTGCTACCATTTTTGCCTATGAGATGTATAGAGGAGATACAAGTTGTATTTCAATAATGGAAACATCTCCAGTGAGATGGGCACTGGCCTGGCTCCAGGAGCAGCTCATTTTCCAGGGTGAGCTCTTTGCTGTTGGGGCCTTGGCAGCTGGAGAATCCCAAATATCACATTTATGGGAACCTCCACTCACACATCAAAACAAGTCTTCTGCTGGGCTTACTCTCCTGGCCTAACTTAGGGATTATCTCTCTGAATCAGATGAAACATTATCTCCTGCAGTCTATCACGTTGCTATAGGGAAATAACAAATAGGTGTGTTTCCGTTGAAACTGGAAATTAAATATCCCGCATGTTTCTGGTTTATTTCTAAGCAGATCCAGCTGCATGCTATTCCTAAAAAAACCCAAAAAAACCCAAAACAAAACAAAAAAAATCCTGACTGACCTCAGCCACCTGAACAGAACACTAACATTTATTTAAATGGAACCTAGTATTTACAAAAAACATAATTGCATTTAAGAAGAAAACCAAAATCACAGGCAACATTTTTGGAAGCTTTACCTTAAAAGTTGCTTAATCAAATTACATAACCAAAAAATTATCTAAGGAAAGCCATAAACTTTTTTACAATTTCCATAGACTCTGAGGGTTTTTTATTTAATTCACTTATCATCATCATCTTTTTCTGCTTTTGGGGAACACTATTCCCCCCATGCAAGAATTTTCCAGCTCAAGATCCACAGTCGCTGGCTGTCAACCAGCTTTGGAAAAGCTGCAGTTTGTGAGTGGTGTATCTGACCAGGGATAGCCTGAATCTTTCTTTGGGAGCAGCAGTAACATCCAGGCTTCCTCTCCTTGCTCCAACCTTGCAACTTCTGCCACCACGGCAGCAGTTCTCTCTACAGGGGGGAAACACAGTCACAGCCCAGGGATAAAGTTCCTACTTGCTTTTGGGTGTTTGGCAGAGGTTTCAGTCACAGTTGGGATTGGAAGGGACCCCTGGAGATCATCCAGTCCAACCCCCCTGCCACGGTAGGGTCATCCAGACCAGGTTGCACAGGATGATGTCCAGATGGATTTTGAATAACCCCAGAGAAGGAGACGCCACAGCATCTCTGGACAGCTGTTCCAGGGCTCTGCCACCCTCACAATAAAGAAGTTTTTTCTCATATCCAGATAGAACTACCTGTGTTTCAATTTGTGCCCATTGTCCCTTGTCCTGTTGCTGGACACCACTGAAACGGAGTCTCCTTTCGTTCTGTCCTTTGTTTCTTTCTGTAGGCAGGCAAATTTTGCTACCTAAATAAAGCCTCAGAGTCAAGGGACCCCTTCTTGTCAGTCTGTTTGCTAAAGCTGTACTAAAGCATGAGCTGCATTGCAGTAAATGAACATTTTAATGCAAACCATGAGTCAGTGCCATTGCAGCAGGAGCTGAATATTCTACATGATCCCTACAGCAAGCACCTGTGTACAGAGTTTGGACCCAGAAGATGGTCCTTGCACATTTCCCTTGTGATCCACAGGAACTCACTGAGCAAATAGTCAAAACCAGTTAGGTAACCAGGGCCCAGGATCCATCCAGGCTCTCCATGCATTGCCTGTGGGAATGGCACCCTTGGTCTCACTCCTGGCTGCTCTGTCATCTTTATGGCAGAACGAGTTGCAGTGAGGTTATAAAAATGCAC
The DNA here is from genome assembly GCA_013390105.1 of Tichodroma muraria. Classification (NCBI taxonomy): domain Eukaryota; kingdom Metazoa; phylum Chordata; class Aves; order Passeriformes; family Sittidae; genus Tichodroma; species Tichodroma muraria. Next base: position 329,093 of record WAAG01021451.1, read on the forward strand.
CCAATTCCGAAAGCTTAAACAACTGGGAAAATTACGGTCAATCCACCCTCCCAACGCAAGGCAGTGCTTCTCACAGACTGGAAAATACCCATAAAGCCTGTGAGTTACGAGTACTTTTCTAGCTCATTGGGCAGTTCACTGCTGTCTTATCCTTTTCATCTGTGGTACAGGTTTAATGCAGATCTACGCACTCAGATGCTGAGTACTCATAAATGCCATACTGATTTTATTGTACATATTTTTATAATCTCATAAAGTTTATATTTTTAATATTGCAGATAATATGTGAACCTGCCAGAGACACCACTCAAATACACAATGGGAGTCGGTAGCATAAATGGCCATTTTTCACTTGGAATACATATTAATCTAAAGCTAATCTATAATAATACAAAATACTCTTTCTTTCTTTTTTTTTTCCTTAAATCCACATACATGGACGTTTATCTTCTTTGCTTTGCAGCCAGGTCCTAAGGCTGTGGAGGCTTTCAGGGACAGAAGTGCCTTTCTCTGTCGTGCTTTTTAAACACCCAGTTCGGTCAGCTGCTGCTGTAAAACTGAGGCTCTCAAATAGCACCACAGTCCGGGAGGGAAATAAATGCTGCTGAGCATATTCAACTTCACCGTGGCTGAGTTCTGTACCATGACATTCATTTCATCGTGCCTTACGCTTAAACCCTGCTCCCAGCCTGCTGAAATGTGGGAAGAATTATCCTGAGGGACCGTAGTAAAACGCAGTCGTGTTTATTTGTAATTGCTACAAAATGGTTTACAAAATTGTTAGTGTCCTTTATTATGCCTGCTACTGAAGCGCTTGCCTGTTAATTAGAGAAATTTCAGCTGTCATAGCTGGCAATTATAGCTTGTGTATCGCTGTCTGGTATGAATAGTCAATGGGAGCTGATTAATATGCATGAGTGGCGGTATATAGCCGTGCCTGGGCGCCGCGAGAGGCAGAGCCGGCGAGCTGCGAGCGCTCGGCGCCGGGCGGAGCTCCGCGGGCTCCCAGCGCCGGTGCCGGCTCCAGCCGCCTCACCTGCGGGTCCCAGCCCTGCCTGGATGCGTGCTGGCCACGGGCATCGCTCTGGCTGCTCGGGGGAACAAGGAGGATCCTTTCCGCCGCTTGATTTTAAACATGGGATGCAGCTTGTGCACTCTGCAGAAGCCGGAAGAGCAGTACAAGTTGCTGTATGAAGTTTGTCAGGTAAAGAATTAGATTTCGTTTCTGAAAGCAAATGTTCTCTGTTAGGCTTGTGAGCACTGTTAAGGGCAGGGAAGCTGGAATACCAGGAACTGGAAATTAAAGTGGGTTTGCCTTGTTTGAAATCTGTGTGATAATGGTTATGTGTTTTGCCTGTATCTTCCCATTCACTTGTGCAGAACATCAGATATTTAAATGTAGCTATTATACATCAAACTTTTCACAAAACTTTCATCACAAAATAAGACTGTGTTCATTTCTCCGGTAGATATTAGGTTAAATTTCTTGTCAAGGATCATGCCTTGGTCACACACTCCTTGCATAAGTGGAAAAGATGCACGAGGAAGGTTTTGTACCTGCTCACAGGTACCTAGAGCCACTTGTTTGTGTGCAGTGCGTTCGCTGGTGCTCTGTCTCGTCTGGAATGTCTGTCACTGAGAGTTTGTACCTAGCTGTAGGTGCTGCACCTTGATGTGTAAAAATACCAGCTAACAAACAGATTTGACAGCAGATGAAGACTACTGCCCAACAGATCTTTAGATAACAAATTACTCATATGAACCTTTTGGGAAGTTTTCTGTGAACATATTAACACATCAACCTCTACTACAAAGATTTTATTTCCTGTTTCTGCTTTTCCTTCTGCCTGTCTCTGAAATTCCTTACTCTGTCGTGTCTACAGTACCGCTTGGACTGAGGCAGAGGATGAAGCCCTGCAAACTGGTGGCCCTGCAAAGGTGTTCCAGGATGTATTCCTGCAGATCTCTCTGGAAATACTCACAGGCATATACACCCATAGTCAATACTGAAAAGGTGGATTGGGTTCTCTGTACAAAGACTCTGGATGGACAGACTACCCAGGTCCTCCGAGCTGTACTTTCCCCCCCTTGCCATTCCTGAGGTGGTTTAGGATAAGTGACAATTGCTGGCTGACATTCCCAGCGCTGCTCCGTGCTGCCGGCAGAGGGAATTGCTCAGCAATCCCGTGTCCTGCTGCCTTCCCACCTGCAGCTGATCCCAGATACTGATGTCACTGACAACAAAGTGAATAAAAGATGCGGTCTGTATGTTATGCTAGTAGGGAAGTGATTAAATTTTAACCACGTAGTTGTGATCTAATTCTCGCTCGCTCACCCAAAGGACGCTGACGCTTTGCGGAATAAAAAAAAACCTGTGGGAGCAAATAGAAAGACATGTTGACTGTCATTTCTATTTATACCAGCACGCTTCCACTTGCTAAGCTGCTGTGCATGTGATGGGGGGAGGAATTTTAGAGGGAGGTAATCAGATTTTTCGGAGAGTGTTCTGAACTGAGAAGCAGTCGCAGAGGCTGCATGCAGCAGCACACCTGGGGCCAGGTGTGGTTTGTGTGAATGCTCCGCTCAGATACAGCAGTGGCTGTGGGAATAATTGCTTATCCTGCCAAGTTTTTGTGCAGTCTGGGTTGGGGGATTGCCAGTGAGTCACATTCAGGAGTGCAACAACCGGGGCAGACCGAGACAGCACCGATCACGAACGTTGTGGCTGCTCAGGAGGTTTGCTCAAATTTTGTCGTGAAGGGGAGGTGGCAGGGAACCTTTGCAAGTTACTGACATCTCCCAACAGATGCAGGGACAACATTCTTTAAATACATGTCCTGAAATCAGTCCCCGGAACAGTTCCTGCTGATATCTGAGATGAGTGAACTATCCAGTGCTGGCTGCAGGTGCAGATCCCTGGCAGGAGTTTGGTTTTAGAATTCTGTCAACCTGCAAAGTGCTGCAGCCTGGTTTCTGCAATGTGTGAGTGCCCAGTGCTTCTCATTAAGTATGGAAGTCTTTTGGGAAACACTGTTGGAATATCCTCATTTTCCACAGAAGTGAAAGATGCATGCAATCCTGTAAAACTGGGCTTTCTAACGTAGTAAAACCTGAATTATTTAAGACTATAACCCTTGATTATTCTAGAACATAAATAACTGTGCAAAATTATTTTAACAGGGGTCTACTTTGATTTCTCTCTTTTGCGACATGGGAGGGAATTCTATAGCTTATGGAGCACATCCAGATAATTATATGCCACTACAACTACAAAAATTTGTCCTCATGTAACCTACACACAAGAGCAATCACTTAAAATGTAACAGTGAGGGAAATGAAGGATCACTGCCATTTAAAATTATAGAAGATAAAAGTTCCAAAATCTGCCAACAGTAGAAAATGTCTCTTACAGTGGGTTTTTTTGTGTCATCCATATAACCCTAATATCATGTGATAAGAATGCATTGCTAATTAAGAAATCTGAGTTAGACAAAATTTGCATAACTTGATTTTAGGGAATATTGAGCATCATTACAAATAAATCTCCTTAGCCTTATTTTTTAAAAGTTCATGACTCCAAGATGTAGGAATTCAGAAAACACTTGAAGGAATTAATAATAGTACATAACTACACTTTCTCTGTTAGGCCAAGAGCTTTAGTGTGGCTAGGAAATTAATGCTTCCATAAATTACAATTCCAGAAGGTCCAGCACGGCTGGCTCCATAAGTCCTCTAACAGTGAGCACAAAGAGGATCAAATATACCAGGGCTCAGGCTTTATCCCTTCCTCATCCATAGATAATTCAAAGAGATCCTCTTCATCAAGGGCTTTGGCACATTGCCTACAATTTCTTTTTGGGCTGCTGTGAGCTTAATGATGCAGAACAATGGTCTTCCCTCTTGTTGAGCACTTACCTTATTGTACCTTTAATCACATAATAAAAACCAAATTAAGACACCTCGTCATTAGAGTCTGTTGTAGCTGTGCATATCAATGCTTTGTGCTACAAATACAAAGGGGACCGTGGCAGCTTGGAGCCTTGATGCAGAGCAGTGTCACCACTGATGAGCGTGGCAGCAATGGGGTGCACATCCCATCTTAGATGTGCCCCAAGGTTTATTTCCCAACTGAATACAGCATATTAAATGAAGTAATATATGCTATTAGATTTTTGGGTGCCCGGTTAAATGGAAATCTTCTTCAGAAGATACTAAAAGTTGTGAAAATGGAAGGAGAAAGGGGAAGAAAGACAACCAGGAAATTGTGAGGGTGTTTAACACCAGGTTTCTGATGTGCCTTTCTCAATGTCATCAACTCCTACGTAAACAATAACAGAAATAAGGGCTTTTCCCTTCGTGTGAAAATTCCTGAGAGACCAAAAAGTAAACTACATTGGAGAAAACTTATAGAAGAATGATTCAGCTGAGACAGAGCTTTTGAGCATGCAAAATAGAGTAGAAAAGGTTTAAGCCTGCAATTTAAGGAACTCTCTTGGTACCTGTTTCACACTAAGCACATGTTGCCCACAGCATGGGAGGTAAACACACAGTGAAATCATTTCCTAAATGGACACTGTGTTTTATAGAACCCTCACAGCATCACAGAATAGTTTGGATTGGAAGGGACCTTAAAGATCCTGTAACTCCAACCTCACTGCCATGGGCAGGGACACTTTCCACTGGAAGAATTTCTAAAGATGTCAGTGTAAAATTTTAAATCACAGATGACTCTCAACTTGCATGGGCAATGCTCAAAACTGTTCGCTGGGATTTAAGATGGTGGAGTTCACCCAGTGCTTGCAGTGGGAAGATGCCACAAGAACAGCCCATCAAAACTGTCACTTGCAGCTTAGAAACCCTGAGATAAGTGAGCACAGAGCCCAGCCCCTTCCTCCAGGCTCTCCCTCCAGGGTAAAGACAGGCTGGCAGGAAGCAAGCTCATGTTGCCACTGCCCTTGGTCCAGCTGAGCTGAGGTCAGAAAAGTCTGCTCTGTGGTTGTTGAGCTGGCACCCCTCACAAATACTAAAGTTCATATATAAATAAACAGTTGTTGCCATGATCTTTCAGCGTGTCGGAAACTTGAAAGCCTCACTCACATGCTCCTGGCCTGGCACGTCCCTGAGACATGGAAAAATGAGTGTTGGTAAAAAGCAACAGTGGGCAAGCTGGATCTGTGTTTTAAACCAGACTGAGATGCTCTGTGGCCAAGGTTATATAAGCGCAGAGGTCAGATACAAATTCTGTGCTAATGAGGGGCCAGCAGAGATGAGGAACAAGCCAACACTGTTTTCCATTGGCAGCTTCCAGGGGCATCGCTTGCAGGGCACTGTTCACTAGCAGAACTCCCACACAAACCTGCTGCACTGAGCTAATCACCAGTGCAGGTCCCTTTGCCATCAGAATTCCATTTGCACGTTCAGTTTTTCCATTGACTTGAGAAAATGAGACCAAAGTAATCAATCAGTAAGAAAGTCTAATTCAAGGAAACAGTCTAACTAGACTTAAACCTACTGAGCAGTGATGTTATCCTAAAGCAGAGCCAAAGGGAAGCTTGCCAAAATAAACATTCAGCTAAAAAAAAAAAAAAAGACACCTAATCACAACTGTAAGATTTGGAAAACAGAAATAATTGCCTCTGTACATATGCTTTTCACACCCTCAAATTTAATTGGGCAGCCAGAGAATTAGTTGCTCTACATTTCAGTAGTTTTCCATGTTAAGACCAAAGTGGTGGTGCCAATTATAGGGAACTGCTCTACTTGAAATACAGTGTATGGCTTCAAGTGCTCTGTATGTGCAGCCTGTGCTGCAGCTGAAATTAAAACTAGCGCTGAAGTTCGATTCTGTCACTTCACTACCATTAAACTTGACCTCAATAACAGTTGTGAACCTATCACACTTACTTCAAAGTAGGCATGTATTTGCTTAAACAAGATGTTAATTCCGAGAGCTTTGTTCTAGATGGGGTTTTCTACTGCAGAATCAGTTCAGCTGTAGAAAAACTCTGCTTGACAGGCTGGAGACTCATAATCTTCAGAAAACTGCCCTTTAATGATCGTGGCGCCTGTCTGTGGCTCACAAGTCCCCTTTCCTAATTAGACATTTACCAGAAACTGGCAATTGAAATTTTCCTCTTCACTTGATGATGAATAATGCAGTGCCTCTGATAGGATTTCTCTGCAAGATACTCTTTATTGTAAAGTTAGAGGAATATTTTGGCCATTAAAGGAACATAAACAAGATCTGATATGAAATAAACAAATGCCTAATGGTCACCTGTGATATAAATGAATAATTTGACCTACTTTGCACATGAAATGTCTCACTGCTGCATAATCTTCCTAAAATCAACAATGCCTTTCATCTTTACAGTGGGCAGATAAAATGCTCAACCATAGCATGGATTTATTAGGATTTTTTTAAAATGATGAATGATTGAAGGGATGAGTTTTGTGATGCTTTACACTTACACATCTGTTTAAGGCTATGAAGCAGGTGGCAAGAAGTCACAAGGGAGAAGGCACCAGGGACAATCACTCTGTGCTTTACTGTCACATGTCAGATATGGACTGGGAAAAAAGGAAACATATGGAGTAATGAAAAAGTGCAGATTCAATAAATGTGTTTTGTTGTGTTCATTAATAATGGAACAAAAGGTCAGGCTTCATTTTCACTGGGACAGGACAGCTCTACAGTTACATGAACGCTGGGATTAGTCCTTGCTGAGATTTGGTGGGTAGAGGGAAGAAGATCCAAGTGGCCCCCTGGAACTTGGTCACAAGTCAGGGATTTGACAGGAGAAGGGCAGAATAAATAATATCAAATATCCATAAACAATAAATATTACAATACTCACTAATTTAAGCAGTGACAATTGAAGAAAAACTTCCTATTAATATGGAATATCTGTAGGCAAAAAGCCAGATGCCACCATGCCGAAACACAAGTGGTCAGAATCAGGACACTGTTTTCTTCCTTGTGTCCATACAGGGATAATCCTGGGCAGGGACACAGAGGTGACTGGACATGCTGTCCACTGCCATAGGAACTGGGCACTAATATATCAAAGTTATCCCAAATAATAACAAAAACTACAAACGGAAGTGCAACGAGAGGGTTTTTTGCAACTTCAAACCAGTAATCTGTACATTCCTCTGAAGTGAAAACTGATCATTTTAGAGAGAGCAATCATTCATATCTTGGAAGATCACAGCTGATAGTGGTTTTTAAATTTGGCCGAGGTGCTTCAGCCTTCAGCAGAAGCTCTTGTGTCTGACCCGATGCACCTGTGTGGCTGCCATCAGGTTCAGCCAAACGCAGAGGAAAGCGAAGGGGTTTTTATCAGTGTCACACTGTGAGGACTCATGGCCATGGCAGCATGGAGGGAGGTGGTGGTGGGACTCCTGCCTACACGAGGCCCTTCTGAGGTTCGTTTTCTTCAGCCATTTCAGCTCTGCTTGTGAAAGGCCCAAGGTGAAAAGCTCCTGAAGCAGCTGAGAAACCCACTGGGATCTGTCACTGGGTTCCCACAGAGCAGCACTGGGTGCTCTTTCCATCTTTTCCTGGAACCAGCTTCAATAACCCTCTTGAACACAGGTTGTCTTCAGAGCTGTCCAAAATTGCCCTTTCCCTCTCCTGCGTCACTGAGGCATTTGTGGAAGAAGGGGGGAGTGGGAAGATGGACTTGGAAGCTACAAACAATGAACAGCAGTATGAAAACAGGATGCTGGAATTAGAATGATCTTAAACACAGTTCCTGGGAGATGGGATGGGAGGTTTGAGTTGTGCTGTGCCCTCCTGTGACCTCAGGCAGATCACTCACTTGTTCTGCGTTTCATCTGGACGAGATTCCTTTTGTCTATTTGCCTGGAGCAGGTCTCCAGAGGCAGCACTGGCTTTTACTGTGTTCTTGCATAGTCTGATGTGCTGCTAAAATGATACCAGTACATTTGAAGTGCTGGTCTGTACACCAGAAACATGTACTACTCTGATTTTAATTGAGGTATGGTGTTAAATATTGTGTAACCAAACTGTGAGTGCTGGAAGGCCATAGCAGGGGAAAGCTCCCTCCAAATCTTAGTCTTTGACCATTCCCTTTTTCTGTGAAAGAAAGGTGCTGCTCTACAGGTACCTTTGGTCTGATTCAGTACAAAAATTGTTTCTTATGCTACTCAAATTCAGCTTAAATCCACAGAACATTGTATCCTCAACTAAAAGGGTTTTAATTTTTTCATGCTGTTCACTCTCATTGTCTGTTATTTTAAACATAAATATAGAATACACAGCTTTTTCAAAGTTATCCTTCATAAAAACTTGCAATTTGCTGTACTAGATGAACATATAGACATAGGTTTTGCCTCTTGGGAAAAGCACATGTGGGAAGGGCAAGAGCATTTCCCAAGGAGCCACACCGGAGGTGCAGTGCTAGAGGTGGACAAAGCAGAGGATGTGAGAAAACGGGTAATTACGTTTGCTGAATCCCAGTCATTAGTAATTCATGGTTATTTATGGCTCATTTGTAGCTCACTCAGAGGTCCCATTGATTGGCCCCCCCTGGGTCACGCTGCAGAAATGGCAGAGAGAGGCATCAAAAGGGGAGGCCTGTGAACTTCTGGCTGTGTTCTGGATGGACCTGGCTTATTAAGCCATGAAAAAATACACAAAAGATCACTTAAAAAAACAAGGAAAAGTGTTCCTGATACAAAATCATTTAACATGGCTAATGCGTATTTAAGAAAGAAAGGGCTCCAAGTGAACTTTGCTTCTAGTGGAAGTCCAAGAGTCCCAGAAGCCCCAGCATTGCTCTGTGTTTTCATTGAAGCAAATGATAAAATTCCCTGTGGTTTTATTTGGGGCAGTGATCCACAGGAGCAGAGCCTGAGAACCCAACCAAGAGCATTTTAGTATGCTACAGACAGTCCTGGCACTGCCTTGGTAATACGTAAATGTGCTAATTACTAGCCAAATAAAAATTCCTTTATTTCCAGGGTCTTTTTCCCAAGATTTTCCATTTGCAAGTTAACGGTTTGGAGAACAAATGTATTCTGTGCTCTTAAGGAAAAGAATTTTTCCTTGGTCTGAACTGTTTTGTCATGGATGGCTCGCAAGGCAGAAGGGAAATGCACACACATGGAAACAGTCTATTACTAAACAATATAATTCTGGGGTTTTGAAAAAGAGGGAGACTGTACATATGAGGGGAATAAAAGAGGGATTAGATGGAGCTGCAAGAAGAATTAACCTATATTTTGAACCTTTTTTCTCTAATTCCTGAGGAAAAAGGGGGTTATAAAATAGGCTTTTTGCTGCTCTTGCCTCTATAAAAATCTTTAAAGTTGTGCTGCTTTTTCTTAGTATGCAGACTCCTTAAGAACTTGCTAAAGAAGTGAATCAGACCATAAAGAGCATTTTAAATGGAGCACAGACGTCTGTAGTCTAACACAACTAGCATTTTTATAGTGCACTTCCCAAGGATTTGCATGATTTTCTACAAAGAAAAGCTGCTTACTCATTCTTAGGCAAAAAAGTTTTTTCTCTGTGACATTTGTTAGGCATAGAAGAGCCAACAAGCTGTACAATGCATACAAATGTTTATCATTCATGGCATTAAACCCACAGAAATCAATCTAAATTAATGGAAAAAAAAATAATTTACTGAAACTCATCTGGTTTCTGCTGTGTGCTCCCAACATCCAGAAAACAATGTTACACATTATTGCTTAAAAACAAATACTAAATAATTACAATTAAACTGTTTTGCACAGGGATTTTGTGGCTTTCTCAGCCTTTCAGTAACTATTTCCACCACTGTCTAAAGTCAGTTCATCTGTGTTACTGCAGATGATGTTTCCTCATGCCTCAGTGCTGAACTCCTCCATTCCCTGAGCAACCTCCCCAGTTTCTCTTGTGCCAGCCCTTTCCTGTCACAGCCCTGTCCCAATGTCCCCTCCCAGGGCTCCTGTGTGTGCTCCTGCTGTGGCTGCAAGTGGGAAACTGGGAATCAGCTCCAGGAACATCCTTATGTAGAGAACCCAGGTGTGTTAATTCTGCTCTCACAGGAAAAGAGAAACCACCACTGCTGGGGTTTCCATGAGCGCTGTAGCAGAAGGAAAAGAAAATCAGACTTGGTGGAAAATTTTCATCAGAAAATTTTCAGATGAAAAAAAATCAGAACCAGGAGGAAATTTTGTCCGCTTGTAAACAAGTGACTTATTTTGATATACCTGAAAGCCTCTAATTTATGTCTGCCATTAAAACGTTGCAATTAATTAGCCTTCTCTTCCCACCCAGAGAAATAGAGCGTGTAAATCACTTACCTTGCTCAATAATTAAAGAGCAGCTATTGATAAAATGACATTTATGTAATAGCACAACCATGTACTATCCTGCCTCATACCTCAAACAAAAAATAAGAATGTGTTTTTCTAGTAACAGAGAACAATTCTGTCACCCCAGCCTTGGCTACAAATTCCCATTGCCTTGCACAGGAGGTCCAGCCTTGTCCTCACAGTGTGAAGGCTGGAAGGCTCCTGCCTCTGGACCCTGTGCCAATTCTGACCTCAGGAAATTAGCATCTAAACAGTGGCACTTGGCTCAGGAATCGCTGGAGGATCCCAAACCTCTCTGTAGAATAATTGTTAAAGTTAAAACACATATAAATACAAAAACGTGAGAAAATCTGTCCTTGCGGAAGGTATTTCACTGTGACATATCCGGAATTAGTAGAAGGAGGTTTCAACAGGAGGGATGCCAAATGCCTTGCACAGCTCCAGCAGAGAGAAGCTGTTGTATATCCAATCCCTTACACACTCACAGCACTAGAAAATTATGTGGAAAGCCGTCTCCTAATGAGGCTGAGCAAATTACTCACAAGCCTAAATTGATGTGAGGGGTTTTCCTGGGTTGTTTTTTTCCATTTCTCCTTGTTGAGAACATCACTGATCACAAACCATCACTGATTTATTTGTTTTTTCCACTTAATGTGCATCTACCAACTGAGAGAGATTTGAGAACAGACTCAGGAAGGCACTTGGATTTTACCAACCCTACACCCCCCAAGACCTTACTGCCTGTTTTTACCCTTTTATCTCCAAGGTAGCTCTCAAATGTTTCCAACCTTTTTCATGGCTCTTCGGAGTAAGATCTCAAACTATACCCACTATTTGCTGCATTCACACCTGCTAAGCTGTCATGGGATGTTCCTCAGCAATTCCACCTAATGTTTAGGGTTCCTCAGTGAAGTTCTGCTGCTTCCATTTGGGGCCAGATTCAGCATATCCAAATTTTTTTATTCTTCTTTTCATTAATTCCTATTTATTTTTCTGACCATTTACTTCTTGGGTATAGGAATTAATGAGAGCTCCATGATCAAAATGAGAGTTTAAAACATAGTTTTCCTCTATTTGTTTGCTGGGATCACCCGTTTGGATTTGTGCCATGGGTTCCCCTGTTCTGCCTTCGGGCATCATCTCTCTTTTTCTCAATTACAAATGTACATCACTTCTACCTACACTGACATGGCAGCGTTTTCCTTTCCATTATCTCAGCTTGACCATGGAATGCTGATGGCACAGTCGGCTTCACAACTCCTTGATTTGCTGTTAATGTCCTCTCTCAGTCAGAGCCTGAGCCGAGGCACCGCAAAAGCAAAACACCCCTTGACTCCAGTGAGCATCAAATCAAGCTCAAGTGACTATTTTATTTTCATTCCAAGTATTAAAACTTCCAGGAGACACAGACCTCCCTGACAGGATTATACCATCTTTATCTATAGATTTCTTGCTGCCTCTCTAGATTTCTTGGTCCTCTCTCCAGCCTACTTTAGTGCAGAAGAACGTACAGTAGATACTATAAAATTAAATACTGTAAATGCTATTCTATTTCAGAATCATTGCATAGCTTCTATTAAAAAAAAATAAAAATTCAAGCGTCCCTTCCTTATTTAGTGTCTAGTCCTGATACAGAGTGTTCGTGTCCCTGTCTCATGCAGTGGCTAACCCCACTCTGGCTGCACCACAAATTTCATTAAGTCCATTCAGCTCAGTTTAACTCCAGTCACTGCACTTCGTCTACAGCTTTCTCCATATTCAGTATATTTCCAATGCTAAGAAGGTCCAAAAGCTAAGCATTTCACCCTTTCAGACAAGTTAATTTATTCATCTTTTGTGCCATGAAAGATCCCATTGTCTCTGTCACATGGCGTGTTCCTCAGAAATTATGCATATTTGTCATTTTTGGCAGTCTTCTGAAACCATGGACATGGATTTTTTTTTTTTCTGTGTTATTTCAGATGTAACTGTTTATAAGGAAAAAAATTGCTGAGCACAATTCAGCAGCATTAGGAATAAAATCTAGGAACATAAAGACCTATTTTTTTAACAAAGCAATGCTGTACAGATTTTTTTTTATTTATTTAGTATTTTTTATCGGCACTTAAGCACTTATTTGTCAATTTTTTGTCAATAATTTGGAACAATTATTTATCAGTTGCAACAAATTTTCCAGATAGAAACTAAGCGTATTAGTATCACCTATTTGCTAGACTCAGGATTAGCCACAAGTACTGACTCTGCACAGACACCAGAAACCAGGCCATTGAGATCATCCCAGTATATTTCTCTTCTGCATCATTTTTGTGCTACTAAAAATAAAATACCAATACCTGCTACTTTTTCTAGACTAAAAAGCAATTCATCTCTGTTATGCATAAGCAGACTTGGGAATTACTGCTTTTTATTATCCAAATATTTAGCACTGCCATCCTCCTTTCCCTTTAATGGAAAATGGTATTATTGGTGTGCTGAGATGGGAAATGCTTAAAAAAAAAAAGTAATTACAAACTATTCACTGCTCAGTATTTACCACATATTATGGCACTTACTGCAGGTTTTTTAGGAACCAGATTCAGAAATGTAAATCCCTGCTGTAAAGCACTTTTAAGCATATTTTTGCATCACTGCATTTTCTTTCATCGTTTGTTAGGGCAGTTCTGACGACGTCTCATAGATCAGCATCCACCACAGTGGGCAAGGCTGCTGATCAGGACAGGAACCTGCAGAGCTAAAAGGATTCCACTCAGCTGGGTTTAGGAATCAGTCTCTTGTAAGGGACCCACAGACTGACCCCAAAACCATTCATCATGTGGACAGCTACTGTCCAGAGGATTGTTTGCCTAACATGATGTGGGTGCTGCCACAGTTCATAGAAACATCAACTTGTAAAGACAAAATCCCCAACCATATCTTCAAAGTGGGTTAAGAAACCCATAATAACAGCAGTACAGTAACTTATGCATTCATTTCACTGTAGTCATTGCCATATTATCAAACCCATATTTTAAAATTATATACACATCAAATATAGTTCTGTTTGTAGAGTTGCTCATTTACCAACTGAAAGCTGAATGCCAGAAAGTCACAAACCTTTTCTACGCAAGGTCCCTCTGCAGCAGGAGAGGGTTTAGATTAAAATTTATCTGGCTTATCAGCCCATTTCTAAAATCTGGTCCCATGTCCTTCTTCCTGGCTGTTCAGCACCTTTTCTTTTTCATGGCATTATCAGCTTGCAGACAACATAGTCAGGAAACTACTTGGAAATAATTCCTGTAGTAACAATTTATGGCACAGTCCTGCTACTACCGCCTGTTCCCTGCATGTCATCAACCTGTCCTTGAAGTTATGATTATTTATGTAACAATTGCATAGGAGAGCACAAAGAGGATGCCAGTCCATGGATTTGCAGAAATAAAAGTGTCCTAAGGAACCTAAATTAAAATGCAGGCCTGTACTAAACTGTCTGTGATCCAGGTTCATTAGAGCATTCGGGAATGAACTGGAAATCTGCCCTTTTGCAAGATTTTAAAACCTGTCCTTTCCAGGTTTTACTATAAAGATGGAGAAAGGATCTTCATAAATAGGTTCCTGCTCAAGAGTTATTCTGAGCACATTTCTGAAAAACATTATATACTGCAACTTAGATTCTTTTATTTTGATAGCTTGTTTGGTTTAGTTGTACAAAAAAAAAAAAATAGGATGCACACAGTGAAATGTGAAACGTTTAATTTGCAGCAAATAATAAAACTCAAACCATAATCAGCATTTCCTTTTTCCAGAGAAAACATTATGCTGAACCTAATTTTACAGCTGTACAAACTGTTTTAAAGTAATCTGCTCAATTGGGCGAGTTAATGATATTTAATTTGACCAGGCCAAACTTTTACACGCTGTGCATGACTGGGAGCAATCTAGTGCAGTGCAAGGATTTGTGTGATGTAAATGTCGTGCTAACACTTTCCCCTCTCAGCTGGCTTCACAAAAATCCTGGTGTCATCACCTCTCTAAGGCAAACCCCAGATGACAGCAGGGAAGAAGTGTTAGTTGCACAAGGTAATTCAGCAGGAGTCTAGCCTTTTCAATCTATTCTGCACTCGAGTTAACCCTCTTTATATCAGCCAGCTTTTTGCCCTGGGCAATATGTTAAGTATGGGCTAAATTCATTCATTAAGTTATTGTGCTGAGTAGTGTTCTCATTCAGGTGCTCCACTTACTTTAATGCGACTAAAAGTGGCATTACAGTGTGTTCTTAGAGTAGTGTGTGAATTCTCAGCCCCCCAATTCCATGGCCTGGCATGTCTCCTATTATTCTATCCAGTACTCTAAAATGGAGTTTTTTTATTGCAGTGACTGAGTACCACCGTCATGTTTCATCTGAAAAATTGTTTATCAAACACAAACACATAATTTTGTAGTTTTGGTTTCATTCAGCAAAAAGGTGAAAAGTCTAAATAGCAAACCAAAACTAGAAAAACTACAGGAGAATCAATAACTTCTTGTGTTTGAACAAGGGCTGAGGGATTTCTAATCTGCAAGAAACAAATGGGATGCTGGTTTGTACTTCACCTCAAAGGGTGAGCCCAGTAAAATCCATCAAAATAAAAGGCAGAGCAGAGGATTTGTAAAGTTACTGTAGTGAAAAGGGAAAATGAGAGATGCACAAGACTGCGGGGATCGTTCCTGGCACTCACTGGCTGCTCACAACATGGTGATGCCTAAAGAGGCTGACCTGGAACAGAGGCTGGACAGAGTTGAAGGAATAAAGTAGATATTTATTAAAAAGCCTTTAAAGGATGCACCTTGGCTAGTACAAGGGCCCGGCCAGGGCTCTGCCCAAGATGGATGACAGGTCACAAGTTCTCACACTTCTATAAGTTTTGATCTGTTTACAAATTGGGTTTAATTGTCTAATTCCAGCTCCAGGTCATGAAGTCCCACCTCCCAGATTGCTCTCCTCAATCTCCTGTTTGCACTTTTGGGGCGCAAAGCTGCAACAGCGTCCTTGGCTCTGGGGCTGGGAAAGGATTGTTCTGTGTGCCTGAGCTGTGAGGAGAACTTGCCAACACTTCCTATGGAGTTCAGAGTCACACACTAGGGCAGTACAGGATCTGGAAGATACGAAAGCTGACACTTTAGGCACCATTGGGACGGCCGGAAGCCGAGGCTGGGTCCCTGACGGCTTTGCTGCTTTCTCCCCGCAGGTCAATGGGAAGGATTTATCCAAAGCCACCCACGAGCAGGCGGTGGAAGCCTTCAAAACAGCCAAGGAGCCCATCGTGGTGCAGGTGCTGCGGAGGGCCCCGCGCGCCAAGGCCTTCGGCGCAGCCCACGAGCCGCAGCTGGTGGACGTGGGCACGCAGACCGACATCACCTTCGAGCACATCATGGCCCTCAGCAAGATGGGCTCGCCCACCCCGCCCGTCCCCGTGCTCGACCCCTACCTGCTGCCTGAAGAGTAAGCGATGCTTTTTTGAGCCTGGGAAATCCTTGTGTTCCGTAGCGCGGCGCGTTAGGAGGAGTTCCCAACCTCACCTCGCTTGCTGGTAAACATGTACTCCCAGAAGCGGCCAGGACTCGTCCGCCACTGAGCCATAACTCACAGCATTTTCATTTTTCCTACGCATTAGCGAGACATTACTCACATGAGTAATGCCACTGAGTCACAACATGGCCTCATACAGCTCATTTTTTTTGCTGGCATTCGATGGATAAAGTTATTGCATATTGTAATTCCTCTCACTGCCTCTTTGGGTTGCTTATGTTTTAACTTTATTTTTTATGGCTGCCATAAATTGTGTAATGCTAAGAGCTGCTGCATTCTGTTCCAGTGTATTAATTACTTTATTATAACCCTGCAGCGCTGTTACTCGAATAAGTTATTTTCTGGGACTAAAATTACTTGCCAGTGTTGTCATGGATGTTTTAGAATCAAATTTTAATTATTGTTAATGGTAATTTGATGCTTTTGTACTTACAAATACAAATGACAATTATCTCCTGGCTCACACACCCCCCGCCCTCACATGCTGCTGGAGAGGAAAACAGCTCCCCAAGGAGCCCCTGCAGATTGCCTGTCATCCTGCCACGCATCTCCACAGGGAATGGGGAATAGAAAGGATTCTGACCCTCTCAGTGGCTGTGTGTGAGAGACTGATCTGGTCGAGCCACAGCAGTTCCTGGTTTGGGGCAATCCTGCACATGGCGAGAGGCAGGACTGGTGTGCACCCACGCTCCCAGTGCACCTCTCCAGACAGCCCTGCCAGCACTCCTGAGAAACAGGGTTTGGCTGCAAGCAGGCTCTGGTCCTGCAGTGCCCCTGAGCGACTTCCACAGCACATTAGCTTTCACACATCGAGCCAGGACCCTTCCGTGTGCAGTTCCATTCCTCTCGTGACTCTCTCTGCTGAGACTCGAAGGATGGGTCCAGCAGGTATTCTAGCACGGCCACCTATTCCCAGCCCGTTGAAAATTCACTGCAGCACGATTTAGTGGCAATATTTGAAAAAAGGCTGGAACTTTGAGCTTGCAGTGAACAAACAGCAGGGCTTGGAGCTAGTGGAGAGGACGTGATTATTCCTAGGGCCTCGACACTGCACCTCCCAACCTCATCTGCAGCAGGGGCTTTTAGTCCCTCTGACTTGCCAACTACAAAACCAGTTACACTTAGAAAATGGCAAAGAATAATTCCTGATCAATCGTTTAGGAAAAAATTCTTCTCTGTGAGGGTGGTGAGGCCCTGGCACAGGTTGCCCAGAGAAGCTGTGGCTGCCCCATCCCTGGAAGTGTCCAAGGAAGGCTGGAACATCCTGGTCTAATGGAAAGTGTCCCTGCCCATGGCAGGGGTGGAATGAGATTTTCCTTAAGGCACCTTCTACCCCAAACTGTTCCATGATTGTTCCAGTCTATAATTTAGGCTGTAACATGCCTGCGTTATTCCAGCTTAGCCCTATCAACGTCATGTTGTTCCCTAATCATTAGACAAGATCCAGCTGCTGGATCACCAGTGCCCTTCCCCTCAGCTGGAGCTGTTGGTGTTCCCTCCCAGCCCTTCTCATGCGAGGGCCGCACTCAGCTCTCTGGGTGTGCTGTCACCCAGCTCCTGAAAGCAGAGTCATTTCTTCACGGTGTTTCCTCTCACTTCTCCCAGTCCCATTCAGATTAATCTCGCCTGCCTCTAACAACTTGACTATCCTAGCCAATTAGCAGATGCTGTTACATAAATAGCCTCAGACATGTATCTAGTTAACGGAGAATTATAGGGAGTTAACTTTCACTGCAGATAAAACAATCCAGCACAGAAAACAGCAATCACAAGAGCATTACACTGCTTACAACTTCCAAAGTAAAGGCAGTGGAAGTGTGGGAGAGCTCAAGCAGTAAAAAGCAGCAGGCTGTCCTCCTACAATACATGGAATTTTCATTTAAAACACTTACTGGGGTAAGTGGTATAGCTTATAGAATTAACCACATGCAGCTCCTCGGTGTGGGGGTTAGTCCATCATCTCCCCTACAAGCTTGGAATGCATTAACAAGTTCCACTAAAGTCCTGAGTGCTAAAAAATACCTTTCTTTTTTCCCAGACATCCATCCGTTCATGAGTACTATGACCCAAATGACTACATGGGAGGAATTCATCAAGAAATGGACCGGGATGAGTTGGAATTAGAGGTACTTAATCTGAGTAACTATTTCATTTCCATATGCACCTCAAGGTCTTCGAATTGTATAAAGCGAAAAGACTTTCCAAAGCAGGTGTTTGTGATAACATTGTTCACTAGTTGCTGATACCTTTATCACTCCACTGAACTGTGAGCCAGGCACTGATGATCTTCAGCTAACAAATTAACATAAATAATGAAGTCATTGATTCCTTTAATTAAATTCTGTGTAAGTGTGCTGATTTAGGCTTTCTGAAAATCTGAAAGACTCTGCTGAGTAGCAGGACCTGTTCCACATAACCACAGTAAAAATGTGTGAGTTTCCCTTAAATATTTCCTGGCTGAGAAACAGATGTTCTTGATCATATAATTTTGAAATATGTTAAGTTTACAAGGGCAGGATAGATTTGCCACTATACTAAGCTGTTCCTCTGTTTTTCATTACTTAAGTGGCATATGTATACATATGAAATTACAGATAATAAAAGTTGAACCACTCATGAAGATATGCAAGCCATTTTCCCTGCCAAATCTTTAAAAATCACTTTTGGTTTTAGTGCTTGTATATCCCATCAGAAATTCGTCTTCAGTTTTCTCATTCCTAATTTTAATAACCTGCTCCCAACCATTCAAGGTGTAGCACAGAAATTGTGGGGTTCTGCAAGACACTTAAGCGGTACTGACCCAGTGAAGTGTTTTCAATTATTTGTGATAAATAGTAGCAAAGTACCCCAATAGTTCTAAATACTGCCAGCAATGTCTGACCCAGCTGATCCATCCAAGATCATCAGTAAGAGAATATTTTATACCCTCAGCTGCACTTCTGATTTCTTAGATCCTGGTCCTGCTAACACCTATTTGTCAAAGCAGGCAGTGCTGACCTGCCTGAAGCTCTGCTGAAATCAGTGTAGATTTATCAACAGCTTCAGTGGGAGCAGAGTTCAGTCGTTCTGTGAGCACCAGGTTGTTTCCTTCTATAAAAGTGTTTGCAGGATCAAGGACTAAAACCCCATAAAAAGTTTGCAAGCTGTTCTCAAATTCTGCGGATCTGGTAGCAATTCATCTCTGTATACAAACGTAAATCAAAGGCAGGATAAAATCAAAGTGCCAGTAAAACAAATGCTACTTAGCAGACTTCAAGGCCTTACTTTTCAAACAGGGGCCTTTTTTTTTTCCTCTTAAATAAAAACAAATACAATATAGATTTCAGTCTCAAAGGAAAATGTAGAACAAAGCAGTGTTTTCTACCGGTATCTTTCCAAAAATCTACTTTTTCAGAAATCTAATATTGTGGATAAATTATAATGCTTCCATTAGAAGGTCAACCAGTTGAGCTGAAAACAGTTTAAACACATGCACTCCAGTAGCCAAACCTTAATATGCCTTAAACCACAACATTAATAATTTTGACATTGATATAGTACTTGATGGCAAAAGGTGATCAGCTCAGTAACACAGGCAGATGAACATTAGGAAAGTCTCTGTAGCCTAATAGTATTTCTTAAAAACCACTAAAGATTCCTGTTCAAATTGTAAAGACTCTGATCAATGGTAAGGTCAAAGTGCTAACAGGGACTCAACCGGCTGGTTGCTTTTTTGTTTGCCTTTTGATAGATATGTTTTAAAAGACCACAAAGGCACTGTTTCATTGACTGCAGCAGGAATGTCGAAAGTAAGAAAGCCATCAAGTCAGCCTTCTTGGTTTCTATGTCTATAAAATGTGCTTTGAATTTAAATCAGAAGCTCCTCGTCTAAACTTTTATGGTCTATAACTGACTGGTTAGTGATTTGTAACAAGCAAACGAGACAAAAAAGGTGAAATAGCCAAGTTCGCGACAAACCTCCAATGTAAATATCCATAGGAAGGAATTTATGCTGGCAGTATTGCTGAGGTGCCAAAATTGTATTCTCGGTTTTATCTCAACATTTGTCTTAAAATTGATGACTCAGAGGTAACTGCCATATATTCTCTGCTACAAAAGTAAATAAATACCATTTTTTTTCTTTTGAAGTTTCCATGCCGCAAGTAAAGAGGAACTAAATCGTGAACTCCTATTTTATTATAAATTAAAAGTACATTCATTCTTCACGGAGGCCCAGCTAGAAGTCATTTCAGTCTCATAAAGGAAGAATAATGTCACTCCAGGATTCCCCAGCAGTGTTATGCATTAATATGTTTATTCAAACAAGTCTGTCCAGCTGTCAGACACGGCCCAAGGAGGGCACTCTCAGTGGAACTTTCTCACATTACAAAGGAGAACATTCTACATCAAAAAGGGGCCTGTTCCCTCCCATTTGACTTTCTGTCTTCACCCTTCCCAATATGCAACTTGTATGTAGGTCTTTCTTTCCAAGAAAAGACGTGAACTCAACTGAATGGTTAGTTGAGAGTCAGTGAAGCTTGGAGATGAAAATTGCATGAAATGTTTGCTACTGCTGAGAAATTGCCCTCTGATACTCTCACTCAGTCTTGGACAGAGATGAAGCATTCTTGTCAAAAGACTGAAGGAGGACACCAAATTCGTTCAAAGAGCTTTTTGCCCACCCAGCACACAGCTCCCAGTGTTCCCAGCATGAAACCACAACAGCTGATCAGCAAAAGATGAACTCACTGAGCACAAAAAAAAAAAATGCTCCAAGACCTGAAATTAATACTCCACTAACTTTTAGGAAACCACGAATAAAAGCTGAGTACCAGGGTTTCCAGCTCTCTTTTTTCAAGCTTCTCTCCCTTTGCTGTACTTTGCTACTTTGGTTGAAACTTTTCTTTTACTTCTCCAATAATCTGTTTGCAAGGGAGGCGAGAGGCAACTCTCTGAACGTGCGAATTGGAAGGCTCCATCACAGGCACTCTGCAATTTTTATTCCATCCTGGTTTGCAAAGTGTTTCAAAGCATCTTTTATGTGAATATATTTCTTCTCTATGAAAACCCCAGCTCTGCAGGGAGTTGCACTGATCAGGAGCTTCTCAAGGCATTGCTGTGTCTTGGAATACAAAGAACTGCAGCCCGAGCAGGCCTGCTTCAGGCAGTGATTGAATATGTAAAGGTTTAAAAAGCTTCACAGCTGTACTGCCTAACACAAATATTTGTATGTGCTTTGTTTGGAACAAACGCAGAAGTGGTAAAACATTTCATCTGGCTCACAAGCCAGCACTGAAAGGTTGTCCTCCCTCAGCTCTCTGGAGGTTTTCAGCCTGGCCTCAACACCTCGAGTGTGTGACAAAGGGCTAAATTATGGAGCTCTGCCCATCTGCTTGGCAGAGAGCCTGGGCATCCTCCAAGATATCTTATTGAGGCATCTCAAACCTCTTTTCATCAGGGTGAGAAACACTTTTCTTCAGCCTTCCCCAGCACCACTGTTGACTAAAGCTGGTCCAGCCTCTATGGTCTGACAGAGAATTCCCATCACAGAGCTGGGCTGCCACAGAAGCCTCCAGGTAGATTTCTACTTCTCTGGAGCAGAGAATTTTGGAAAGAAAATCTAGTTTGTAGCATTTTCTCCTTTGAAGAGGGAAGGGGTGGGATTTTTTTCTATTTACCTGTGTTGACAACCACTTTGTTATGAAAACACAAACATAAAGATTACTTTCTTAGGTTCAAAAAAGCATGAACAAGATTTTCTCTCCTGCTGTAGCAGGGTCAGTTGCCAAAAAGTAGTGAGAGGGCCTTATGCAGTATAAAAGGAAATAGTCCTTTATATTTATTTCCCTGACATTCTTTTCTGTGTGAAACCTATTAATGGAAGAGAAAAAAAGGGGACTCTGCTGGTCAGGTATGGCAGAGGTCAGCACAGAAAAAAACCCACCACATCTTACCGGGAGAGGGAGGAGGACAGAGCACTTATCATGCAAGCTGTGGATGAGGCTTTCTGAGTGACTGAACTATTTTTACCCATTGCTGTCATGTCAGATCTCTACTGCTCATTTCTGTCTTGTTAGAGAAAGGACTCTGATTTTTATAAATTTGCAGGCAGGCCATAATTCTAAATCAGCAGTACAATAATTCAATAATCCTCTGCAAATGAAGGATCTTCTGAGCTTATATAGGTTAATTTACTATTATCACTTGCTCCTAATTCATTATGATGAGTGGTTGCAGGTATAATGTCACAGGGCATGTTCATTTCTTCTTGTCTTGCTGCAAATGCCAGATGGATTTCAGCAACCAGCTCTGTGAGCCCTCCTTGGCTCTGCATTTGATGAGGAGCCAATAATCTTTCAGACACTTCTCTTGCACAGACTATTTTGAAAGAGCATCCAAATCCTCCTTTGAACATCTCTCAAAATGTCACTTTTACCTGATCTGGAGAAGCAGATTTGAATTATCTGCGAGTGTAAAAATTCTCATAGATGGAATTTTCACATTTATCGTATTAACCCACCCCAACATTCCCACACTTTGTGGGTGGCACCCCTGCCTGCCAGCTGCTTTCTGGGGATGCAGACCAGGTGGGGAATAGCCTCAGTGTGTCCTTTCCACTGCCCAGGAGTGCAGCCCCCGAGACAAAGCTGTAAAAAATGGCAGGTCCTGTGGCATTGCAAACACAGGAACTTACACTTTTAAAGTTCTCCAGGCCCATATTAATTTTCCCCTGTTTAATTAATTCCTGGTACAATTACTCAAGCTGCCATAATACTTGTACTTGCAGGTGCCAGTTTTCTATTTTCCCTTTTCATGTATCTCTGCATTACACAGACTTGCCTCTGAATATGGAAAATAACCTTTGCTTTGAAGACTCTGGTGTTGATTCTTCAACTCCAACTGGAATTGCACACTTTTATCTCTCAAATATTTCAAACCTTTATGATTATATTAAAACTTCACTGACGCAAAGACCCATAGAAAGCAGCTGTTCCTATGTTTAAGTTCATAAAATTATCATATTTGGGTAGCATCAAATCCACTTTCTCTCTTCCTACCAAAGACTAGAGGGATTGTACCCAAGAGTATGTCTGTCAGCTAATTACTCATAAAAATTCAGGTTCTAAACACCTGCTCTATAAAATTTTTTCTGCTCTAGCTTTTTTACTGCTTTATTTCTGAGTGTGTTTTTAAACGACGAATCTCTCTTTTCCTTTCAAAATTTATATTATTTAATTTACCAGTTAATATAATACCTTCCAGTATATCATAGGTGATGTCTCGGATGATACAATTTAAATATAAAACCCTACTTTATTTTTAATTATGATACCCTTTATATTGTACACCGTTGGAAAAACACCTATTATTAGTCTAAACATGTAGCGAGTAAGAATGATAATAACAGCTTAGTCCCTCTTTTTCTTCCACTCCAAGTGTTTGTAGTTACACAGGATGTATTTAAGCAATGGCCAAGGTCACCATATATTTCTGTTTGGTTTTGTAGGGGTTTTTTAACATTATATACATATATATGTATTTTCACTGCCAGTATGGCAAGCAGTAGAATGAGCCACAGCACAAATTTCTTGCCACGTTTTCAAATCAATGGAGTATACAAAAGCGTTCCTGAAGATAAAACTTTTTTTTTTAAAGTACGCAGGGAATACAGGAATCATTCTGGGCCTGAATTAGGCTCAATCTACAAATTCCCACCTCACCCCCAGTTCACTCCAGTGGTAAATGCACGATAAACCCATTGGCTGCAGTGGCACTCCAGAGGATCAGCTGAGATCAGACCTGAATCCACTTTGTCTCATCCTTCTTCTAAAGAATCTCCATCTCCTCTCTAGAAAGCCCCAAAGCTTTAGAAATGTGAAGAAAACCCCGCTATTAAAGCATTGTGTTCAAACCTTTAAGTAACAAAAGAGGGGGGGGAAAAAAGCACAGCAGTTCACCATGGATACTATTGATTGAAACCACTTAAATACCAGCTGAAATGTCACTGACATTTACAGCTACGCTTCTTTAGGGGGAAAAAAAAAGAAATTACACATGTTGACAAGTAAATAACATGAGATTGCTGATCTTGGCAGCTGTCAGCTAGAACACACCAATAAATTATTCATATCAGCTTGTTTTATTGTCTTGCCCCTTCCAAACGGCACAGCAACAGAGATGTCAGAAAGAAGGAGATGTGTTATCAGGATTTTTCCTCTGGAATGGCAGGTCCAAGCACGAATACAGGGTTCAGGGTCTGTCTGGGGCTGGGACACCTCTCGCATCCCACTGCATCCCTTTGCCTGGTCCCAGTTTTCCCCTTGCAGCAGAGCCCAGATCTGCCTCTGTGCTGCCTGGCCTGAGGAGGAGCAGGACCTTGCCAAGCCTCACTCACTCCCCTCACCCGAGGAAGTGAAAACACAACTCCAGGTGCTCTCACACCTCTTTCTGTGCACCAAAATCCTTCCTCCCCATGGCAGCATCCCCAGGACCAGCACAGCAGTCACTGTAAGCCAGTTAAACACGTTAAACCCCCAGGATAACCCTCAGAAGCAAAAAGGCAGGACTGAAAGATGCCACGGGGATGGTCACCAGCCAGGAGCATCCCACAGCCTGGGGGTATCTCCATGGATTTTAAAACCCTTCCTACCAGCCAGTGTCACACAGCAGCAGCAAAAACAGAAGGAAAAAAAAAATAACCCTCAGGAATTCCTTGTGGAAAAAAAGCGTAGAGGAAGGACATACATTTTTAAGATGGGTTAAATGTCTCTGAGATTAACAAGACCACCATGACCTGCTGAAACCAAACACTTGCAAGCTACTGAAATACTTATTATGTTTCTATTACCAATACCAAATGCTTTGCTGACAATACATTGATCTTCAGTCACACTTTTGAGAAATTTATTAGATGACTTCATGAAAATTATACGATTTAAAGTAATAGAGTATTACAGTTTTTTCTGAAAAGCCAGAGAATTACCCTGCTTATTAGGAAATACATATCAGCTGTGACAAATACTGAAATCATACTTTATAAGTATTTTAGCCTTTGAAGTCTTACCACTACATGAAATATAGGTAATTTTTCTTCCTTAAGATCAATAAAAGGTCTATTTTCAAAATGACTTCCTATTGATTGAAGGGTCAAAAATGTCCCAGGTATTGATTGTCTGCATATAATCACGTTTTGCTCAGTAAGTTAACCTCGTCTACAAGTGAAATGAAAAGACATCTACTATATCACTTAAGCAAAATATTTTCATTGCATTTGAAAAATTGCTTCTATCAGTCACCGGTGTCTCGATGACAATGTATTTTTTTTTTTTTTGTTGTTTTGTTTTTGTTTAAACCTCAGGAAGTGGATTTACACAGAGTGAACAGCCAGGACAAGCTTGGCCTCACTG
Organism: Tichodroma muraria; assembly: GCA_013390105.1. NCBI lineage: Eukaryota > Metazoa > Chordata > Aves > Passeriformes > Sittidae > Tichodroma > Tichodroma muraria. The sequence goes on from WAAG01021451.1 coordinate 354,353, forward strand.
TCTGTTACAGAACGGATGATGAAGATGACATGGGTATTTATGTGAGTGAGGTAAGATTGAGCTGCCTTCCATAAGATACCATTTGTCTTTTCAGCTGCATTGTTGGGCAGTTAAGACATCGTCCTCTGTTTGTACCATGTTGGATAAACAGACAAAATGCAGTAACTGGAAGAAATCTAATTATTTTCCTTTTCTCCAAACTGAGTGCAGTCCTGCTCCCACTGAAGTCAAATTTCATTATATTAACAATGTTCTATTTCAGATGATGCCTTCAGAGTATTTTCATATATTCCCCCTCTAATTTTTATTCTTGATTATTCCTGAAACAGCACAGAATTATAAAAAAACCCACACACTTTTATTCGCAAACATCTGGGGCCAATTTGTCTCTCTTTGTCCCTTTCCACAAAATAAGAAGCGTTTTATACAGCAACATTTCTTCACGATGCAGAACCATTTCATATTAATTGCACCAATTTGGGGAAAGAAACTCGTAATTAAATCTAAAACCTTCCATTAAAGCGCACCACTCGGGGAATAAGGGGAAGCAAATACCGAGCTCCCAAACCTGCAGAGCACTCAGAGTTCTCTTCTTCTGCAGATTGATCCCAACAGCATCGCGGCCAAAGACGGGCGGCTCCGGGAAGGGGATCGCATTATCCAGGTACGTGTGGCAAGTGCTCCAAGTGCCCCAAACCCCAGAATTCCACTTCCTGCCCTCGTAACAAGGCTCTGCACGTGCCTCGCAGGGGGATGGAACAGCACCACACGTCCAAACAACCACACTTGCCCAGCACTTCTCTGCACGAGGCTGGGACGTGCGCGTGGATCCATCCAGCCAAGCGCTTCCATGCGGCTCGGCACAGCAGCACGCAGGCGTCCCTCCAAAAACACTTCATGGTGTTGTTTTCTCTTTAAAGATCAATGGCATCGAGGTGCAGAACCGAGAGGAAGCTGTGGCACTTCTCTCCAGTGAGGAGAGCAAGAATATCTCCTTACTTGTAGCAAGACCAGAAATTCAGGTATGGTAGCAACAAAAAAGCCTCATTTGAGTCTTAAATAAAACCTGTTTTATAGACAGGTTATTGTCTGTAAATGCTGACAAGATTTTGCTGTTTTGTAGAAAGCAGTTCTTCTAAATTGTTTAACCTGTCTAAATTTTCCAGATCTACCTAAAACCATATTATACACTTTGACTGCACATAAATATATGGTCTAAAATAATGGAATTCTGCAGTCATGGTACTTACATATATATTTTATATTAAAATTCAATTTCCAAGGCATTTGGTGATTTATATGTACTGCAATGCTATTACAAACATCAGTGCAAGGTATTATGAATGGTTTTGAGCCACAGTTTTGAAGAACATGCTGAACTCTAATTCCTATGGCTATTGATTATTCATTCATTAAAACACCTATTATTTAGCCCTTCATACACCGTCTCTTAAAGTACTTGAATACTGTCAAGAAGCCTCCTCAGCTGTAATAAAAGGTTGAACCAGATCCCTTTGTAGAGCAGGGATTAGCACAACAAAGGTGTTGAACAAACAGCCGGGAGCACCATTGTTTGATCCTTCTCGGTGCCGGGAGAGCAGCCCTTGCCAGTGCACCTGGAGACACCGGGTCAGGATCATCACTGTCCTCTTAGCCTGGATATTTCTGATCTTTCCCGTGGGGATAGTTGGGAATGGGAGTAAAATTCAGACAGAATTTTACAGACCCAGCCAGATTTTCCTTCTGGCCCTTGATGCTGCCTCACAAGAGGCATGTTCAAGCTTTGGGCTCTGGAGTGTTTTTATACATCTTAAGTTGTGCATAAACCAAAACTGCCCCAGCTCTTACAGGTACTTCCATGGATCAAAAGACTGAGTTTTTTCATATGCAGAGGGCTGTTGAAGATAAACCTCTGCTCTTGGAAATGGAGGCAGCTGTGGGAGGAGGTAGAACAGTCAATACCCACACTTAGCACAAGGACAGGCTGCTTCCCAAGACATGGCAGCACTGTCACAGCAAGGAATGTCTTGAGATTTCCCAACCACTGTCCACAAAGGAAAGCCATAATTTATGTCAGTCTTCATTCTTTTGACAACGACTGGTTTGTTTTTTCCCTCCCTTTTCACACAGCTGGATGAAGGATGGATGGATGATGACAGAAACGATTTTCTGGATGACTTGCACATGGACATGTTAGAGGAACAGCACCACCAGGCAATGCAATTTACTGCCAGCATGCTTCAGCAGGTACTGCCCTTCTGGTGTGCAGGGCTGTCAAACTTCCCACTGCACTCAATATTCAATATTGAGCTTGGCTGAATACGCTTGGTGTCTCAAGTGACACTGAGATCAAGGCAAAAGGACTTTCTGTAAAATCAAGATATTACATGACTGTCCACAACTTCATCTCAGGGACCAAGATGTTTTAAAATAGTACCTTTTGTGCTTTGCCCCTTACAACAACATGATGACAATTCTTGAAGTCCCCTGTCACTGTGGTCATTAAGATACCACTGACTGTGGTGGATAGAGCAGGCAGAGAGCTGATTTCCAGGATCTCTTATTTGATGTGCATGCACATGAAACAGCCTCCCAAAACCTGGAAACCCAAATGGACAACTCAGGCTAATGACTGAAGTAAGATCTACACAAGAGGAAAAAAGGCAAAGAAAAAGTTTTTACATTTTTACAAATTTTATGCAGGGCCACAGATAGAGGCTTATATTCTCCATCATCCTGCTGTGATTAAAGCAGTTTCTCCATTTTTGCCTAGATCTTTTTTCTGAAGTTTTCCAGACCTCTGCCTCCCCTGTGGCATCCCCATGCTGTGAGGAGACGTGCTCTCACTTGGGCACTGCAGGAGGACCGGATATCATTGTGCACCTAAGTGGGAGGAGACACGTTTTGAAAATGTGACTTCTACCACTGTTGCCACATAGGTGAAACTCAGACCTCAGATTCCTCTGAAAAGGACATCCGCAGCAGGCTGTGGGCTTGGGCACCTTTTCTCTGAGTTCTTAATAATATTCTTTCCATATAAGACGTAGAAGCATAAAAAGTGACAGATTAGGAGAACTATTTAAAAATAAACACCTTGAAATATTTCATGTGCTTGCAGTAATTTTTCTTTGTGTCCTGATGTTTCTGTTGTTAGAAGAAGCACGAGGAGGATGGAGGCACCACAGACACAGCCACTATTTTGTCCAACCAGCATGAGAAGGACAGTGGCGTGGGGCGCACGGACGACAGCACTCGCAACGACGAGAGCTCCGAGCAGGAGAACAACGGGGACGATCACACCACCTCCTCCAACACTTTGGGAAGCCAGAAGAAGCTGACCTACAGCCACGACACCCTGGGAAGCGGGGACATGCAGTTCAGCAACGAGTCGTTCATCTCGGCTGACTGCACCGATGTCGACTTCCTCGGCATCCCTGTGGACGAGTGCGAGCGGTTCCGGGAGCTGCTGGAGCTGAAGTGCCAGGTGAAGTCTGCCAACCCCTACGGTCTGTATTACCATAACAGCACCCTGGAGATGAGCAAAAGCGACCAAGAGAGCGTCGACAGAGAGCTGGAGATGCTCAACGAGGAGCTGCGCAACATCGAGCTGGAGTGCCTGAACATCGTGAGAGCCCACAAAATGCAGCAGCTGAAGGAGCAGTACCGGGAGCCCTGGATGCTGCACAACAGCGGCTTCCGAAACTACAACACGAGCATCGACGTCCGCAGGCACGAGCTCTCGGACATCACCGAGCTGCCTGAGAAGTCCGACAAGGACAGCTCGAGTGCCTACAACACGGGGGAGAGCTGCCGGAGCACTCCGCTCACGCTGGAGATCTCCCCTGACAATTCCCTGCGCAGAACTGCGGAAGGCGTTAACTGTCAAGGTAACGAGGGGGCAGCGGCGCATAATGTCTCCCAAAAGAATTTGTTCGCCGGCTCGGAGAGCCATGAATCCAGCGCTGGTAAATGCCACGCCTCCACTAAAGATCCTGACCTTGGCAAGCAGCTGGAGAGCAAGGAGAGAAAAGGCAGCGATGGCAGCAAAAGCCCCACCCACGGTCAGAAACCCTCGGGCTCCTACGCATCCCCCTACCACCACTCTCCGTACAAACACGCTCACATCCCTGCCCACGCCCAGCACTACCAGAGCTACATGCAGCTGATCCAGCAGAAATCCGCCGTGGAATACGCCCAGAGCCAGATGAGCCTGGTGAGTATGTGCAAGGACTTGGCCTCGGGCCAGAGCGAGCCCAGGATGGAGTGGAAGGTCAAGGTCAGGAGCGACGGGACACGCTACATCACCAAGAGGCCGGTGAGGGACAGGCTGCTGAGGGAACGGGCCATAAAGATCAAGGAGGAGCGCAGTGGGATGACCACGGATGACGATGCCATCAGTGAGATGAAGATGGGCCGCTACTGGAGCAAGGAGGAGAGGAAGCAGCACCTGGTGAAAGCCAAGGAGCAGAGGAGGCGGCGGGAGTTCATGATGCAGAGCAGGCTAGAGTGCTTAAAGGAACAGCAAGGTGCAGAGGAGAAGAAGGAGATGAACATCATTGAACTGAGCCACAAAAAAATGATGAAGAAGAGAAATAAAAAAATATTTGACAATTGGATGACAATCCAAGAACTGCTAACCCATGGAACAAAGTCACCGGACGGCACACGGGTGTACAATTCCTTCCTGTCAGTGACTACTGTATAATCAATCCCCAGTGCTAAATTATGTACAGAAAACACTACCAGTGGGGTAGGAATCAATGCCTCGTTCAATGTGGCAAGATTTTTGTATATAAGATACAGTCACCGAGTTTATAGTTCAAATACTGAACTCTACAACCGTGGGTGCCAGGATCTCCGTTCTGCAGTGGAGAGGAAGCTTGCCCATCCCCTTCAAGGGCAATATTAGCAGCGCTTTTTGGAATACTGATTGTACTTTTTTACTTGTTACCTTTTACATGAAGTGTTTAAATATCAGAAATGTATTAGCCATACTTACACAGGTAATTTGCTTAAACTATACTCATATTAAAAGGTACCCATGCTTTTCTTTCCCTAAAAAAAATTGCAAGGAACCCACAAGAGCAACTGCACATATGTATTTTTTTTTTGTGAAACCATATTTTGTGATATTATTTTGCTGTTGTTCACTTCTACACAGAGTGCTGTTTATCAATACTTAGCTCAAGGTTTTGAACTCAGAATTAGAATCATTCTCTTGTAATATTTAACATTTATCAAACAGCAGGTTTTAGAGTTATGCTCAACATTTAAGCATTTTTCTCTCTAAGGTTTCTGAAGAAAGTATAGAGGTTTCATCTGAAAAGCCTGAGGCAAAGTACACTACGATGCAGCTTTAAAGGATTTTAAAGCATGTTTGCAAATGCTGCAACCTATTGAAGAAACGTGCATGTACAGCTAATTTGTTTATATAAGACAGTTTGTGGAATTTGAAAAGCCCATGGTAGTAACTGTTTGCTTTATAGATTTGAATGTATTGAATTATAAAAGCAGTTTCATGGAATCATCATTAGCTACAAACGTTAACAAGTAAAATGAAGTAAAATAAATTATTGTTTTATATTTCAAACTACTTTAAATGCTTTTTTTATTCCCTTCTGGTTTCACCACCTAGAATATAATTTTATGGAGTGCAGCTCCTGTTCTGCAGAAATGCCTGGAGCCAAACTTGAGGGAATAATTGGCATCCTGACTTTTGGGGGAATTTGGATTGAGGTTTTCTTGAGGGAAAAGGCAAGGGAGGAACACAAGGAGTATCAAGAGTAAAATCAAGCAGTGCTTATTCTTCAGTTCACAGAGTATTTAAGGTGACTTGTAAGAAAGAAATAGAACTTCTGCTCTCCTGCTTTGCTTTGTTGTTTCTTAGTGGTGTATAAACCCCACCTACAGCCTTCAGTGGGGGTTTGCATTAAAACCAGACTATATAAATTAAAGCATATAAAAACTAAAGCAAATGTACAAATTAAAGATGGTGAAAAAATAAGAGGTGTCAATGAGGTATCACATTCCCATTTGTGTTTTCTGTTTCTGATTGAGAATTCAGATATAAATTGGAATATTCTGCTGGATTAAGTGATGTAGACTCATTATGAATAATGCCCACATTCTCCATCCCCTCTCCCTTTTTCCTTGAAAATTTGCTCCCAAGCCTTCTAAGTTTTTGTTCTGGACTTTTTTTGTCTTGGCTCAAATGAGCAAAAATTGAGTCTTAGTGATAGAAGTGCAAAGTTGGAAGGGAAGAGATTAACAGCTTCTTGTGCCTGTTTTGTCTGTCATTGAGAAGCAAACAACGGAATTGTCCAGGTTTGTTTCCCTTCCCTCTGTGGACTAGCACTGAATTCCATGGAATGTGTCTGCCACACTCCACAGTGAAATCCTATATACCTGGAAATGCCCCTTCCACCCATGTAATCTGGCACTCTTGTCAATAAGCCTCTGCAAATTTATTCTCAAGTTGTATTTTCCTTTGGGATAAAGAACTAGCCCTCCTCTAGTCTGTGAAAGGTTTCTCTATTGACTTTGTCAGAGCTGGGATTTCACCTGACATGCACCAGTGGTACAGTGGGAAGAACACCAGACTTTCACACACTGCTTTCAGTGCAAGGCATTTGCCATCTCTGTCTCAAACTCCTGCTGCACCCTGAGCTCGTGTTCCGTTCATCCCAACTGCAGGTGTGAGAGCCACAGCAAAATACTACCCCCTCCCCAAGCCCACACACTCAGATGTGCAATGCTGTGATCAGTGTGGAGTAACAATCTTTAAACCAGGCATGAAAAGACAGCTAAGCCACCTTTAGTCTGCCTGGAAGTATTGGAGTAAGATTTGAAATGTTCTAATGAGGAATAATTGTTATCAAGCTGCTCCTCATAAAAACAGACTCCTTTGGAACAGCCTCACATGCAGTGGTTCCTTTGGGCACCAGTGACATCAAAGCTGAGCATTTTGTGCATTGGGTAGCAGCAGGAATATGTTTGGGAATTCAGTGTGATATGCAGGAATTACAACAAAGCATCCACAGTATAAAATTAACATTCGTTAAGATGTTGAAATAAAATTATTGGCCAAGAATTACTCTCAGACCTTTGAGTTTTTCCTCATTAAACATTTGTTATTTTGGACAGTTAAAAATCACCTCTCTCCTTTAGCACTACGATTTATTAATTAGCATCAGTTCACAGAATCCATCAGTTATCCCGGAAATGTGAACAAAAGCTTTGCAAACTGCAGATTTTCCTTTTCCTTTTTCAGTTGTCATTCCACTTCTCATTGCCCTATCAAAGTACTTAATGAGGTGTTAAAAAGGGAGATTTGGGGTCTTTTTATTGCCTGTAAGGAAACACTGAAAATTACCATAACATGAATCCAGACTGAAGATTACAGAGCAATGAATCCAAGTAAAAGCAGCCTTGGATACCTAAGAGGAAATATTTCATCCAACAGTTTCTCTAAAAATGACAGTGTAGTACATATCCCAGTGCTTAAAAAATAACCCTGGAAATTGTGCTGTTTTCTAAAGGACATCTCATAGGAGAGAACTCCAGGCAGCAGCAGAGGTTTTGTCCCCTGGGTTACTACAGGATGTACCCAAAACCCAACATCCTCCACCACAGCCACACTCCTGTGGGTTGGTCCTGGCTGGACACAGCTTCAGCTCTGGATACTCTGAGTCCTGCAGGGATCAGCACAGGGAGATGTGCTCCTTCCACTGGGATGCTCATTCCAAGTGGATTTTGAAGCTCATTTAAACCTGAAAGTATAGAACTTCATATCCGGCTTCCTCCTCAGCCACTTTACTGAGCATAATGCTCAAGCTTGGGTGCAAAAGTGATCCCAGAACAACAAGCAAGCAGGGAGAGATCCTAAATACACAAAGAGGGAACAAGGAATTGCCGAGCTGAGAGGTTTAACCAAAATCTGTGTGTGCAGCTCCTGGAGATTCTCCCACAGCCCTTGCACATTCCTGCTGCTCCACACGCTGCCCCTGCTCCTGCCATGGCAACACCTCAGTTCCCATCCCATGGCAACTCGTGCCACTCCGTCCCACCAGAGGTGACAAGGGGACACCCTGGATACAGGCTGGTGCAGCATTTGGCTGGTTCTCTGCAATGCAAACAGGCTCTGTGTCAAACTGGGGTCAGCTTCCCTGAACTGCACAGTGTCTCCCAGATGTAAAAATCTATAAAAATGTAAAATACTTATTTGCAAATAGGGTTTAAAGCGGCATGGAATTGCCCGGTTTAGATGTGCACTGAAATGGGAAAGCCCTGAACCAAACCTAACAGCATTTTTTTGTAAATTAAGAGAACTTGCACAGTAGGGATGGCAAATAAAATGAGGTAAGACTACATATTGCCTAGGGACTACTGGTTGGAGAACTAATTAGGATTATAAACTGAAAGTATGTAAATTAACCAAATATAATTATCTGCCAGTGGCCTTTGGAAATAGGTTACCGGATACTTGTTAGCAAAATTGCTGAAATGCCTGGAAGCCATACAAAGCAAGCCATGAGCAATTTAAATTCCTCTTTTTGTTTTATTTTCAATTGTTTTAAAGCAGTTTTTGAATTAAGGATTTATTGGAACATAAACTAATCAGAAAACTCAAAACCAAAAGTGACACAGAGACTGACACAGCAGATGCTGTACCTCCATCCCAAGGCCCCTGGTTTTGTTGAATGTAAATTGTTTGATGTGACAAAATAGGAAAGATTCTGCTTGGGGTTTCATGAGAGCAGCTCTGTGAGCTCCCAGGCAGAGTTCAGCTGGGAGAGTGGTGGTTTCTGCACGAGAACAGCACCTCAGCCATATGGGGTTTGTGTGGAGATGTGTTCTCTGTTTGAGTGCAGCCTGCAGAATTAACCTCCCTTTTCTCCAGGTGTCTGTCACGGCACAAAGCAGCACCAGATTCAGGGGTTTCTGTGGGGAGGTCTCACCATCAGATCACGTCTGCAGAAACACGGGATTGGCCACTGGAGAAGCTGAGGGTGGTAGAGGCAGTGGTATTTGACAACATAAAATATAAGGGGTCACATATAAGGTGTAGCTGGGCTGATTTTATGCTGAAGCATGAGGGCTTTAATGCACAGGCCTGCCACAAAGCCCACTTAGGTGAGCTCAACGACTGCGAGCAGTCCCAGAGGGTTTAAAACACTCTATTAACTTACACAGTTAATTACCCTGCACTGTACCAGTGAAGTATCTGAAGGGACAGGCCATCACAGCACAACTGCATTTCCTGCTGCTCACCACACCTCCCACAGGCCTTCTAATGGTCACTGCTTTAAAAAAGCATCCTGCAGCCCTGCTAATACACTGCCAGCCCGACCTGTGCCCTCCCCCAGAAGCTCCAGGGGATGTGTCCGAGCTCATGCTGCAAAGTGAATTGTGCAGCTGCTGCAGGACTGACCATGTGAAGTGGGTTCACAGTCAGCAAACACTGCTCAGTGTTCTTGGGTCTAAAGCTTCTTGCTGGAATCCGAAAACACCCTAAAACATTAGAAATGTCCTCATTTCTACAGCGTTACAAATGCAATTGCCTACTCTGAGAACTAGGTAGAGAACGAAACCCAAAAACAATTTAAAAGCCACATGTCTATTCTACTGAAGTCAATCTGCCAGTTTTGAATGCTGGGAATTCAAACTTTACCTGATTTCTTTTACCTAAATTTGTACATCAGCATCATAGATCTAAGTGCATAACTGCAGTGCTTTCTACGGATCAAAATGAGAACAAGGTTCTACCAGTTTCCTATGAAAAACTGTCATTTTCTGACACAGAATGTTTCTTGGAGGAAATTTAATTACATCAATTAATAATGACTTGGCAACAATGCTCCAATTAAGGTTTTAATTTACAAAAGTATAATGCCAATAGCATAAAAAAAAACCCAGTTGAGCCAAATCAGTGGAACCAGTGCCCAAATAAACATCTGGGCTGATATCATTTCTCCCCTCTATGCAAAATCAAAGTAATTTTAAAAAGATAACTACGTTTTTCCAAAATCTTCTTCAAACACCTCTAAGAATAATCAAGTTAAAGCAAATGCAAACAGCCCATTCTTAATTCTCCCAGCAGATGATGTCGGCTTTAGGTCACACTTCTTGCACCCTACTCCCATCTCTCTCCCCCTGCTGGGAAAACCGAGCCAAATAAGCCAGAAAGGGATCAGAAAGAATAATCCCCACAGTCTCCCAGAGTTGGGTGTGGGCCCAGCTATGACTGGGGATCAATTACATGTGCAGGAAATTACATACGTAACACACAGAACAAGCGCCAAGTCTGGCTCTGCTTATGTGTTTTGATTTTGTGTTTAGTTCTTCAGGACCAAAAAAGGTCTTGGTCCATCTCACTCACCATATGAGAAGCACATAATATCCCCAAAGGGCTGAAAATGTCTCCATTTCCACAGCATGAAAAGATTAAATGGCTTGCTCTGGAAGCCAGGCAGGAGATTCTATTATGAAGCACAAGCCTAAAGAATGGCACTTGCCCAGCAACAAGGGTTGGGCTCAAGCTGCTGACAAACCCTAAACTGCACAAGTGCAAAGAGGCACCACAGCTTGTGTGGCTGGGTCAGGGACTGCTCCTCTGGCCAGGACACACTTGAGCTGTCCAGGCAAATCAGTTTGCCAGGGAGGAGCTAAAGGTAATTTCTTTGACAATCCCTCCTTTTTATGTGAAGCAACTGCAGGACCATGCTACGGGGAGCCCCATTAGCCGAGAATAAGAACGTCTCTGTAAAAGTGAACTTCTGGTGACCTTCTCCCAAGGAAAATTCTTTATCATATTGGAGTGTGGGCCTCGCAGGTGTAATGGCAAGGCTCCATTGTCCCCATTAGGAGAGCTAGCTTTGATTTTCCATAATCCATCCTCCGGCTTAGCTGGGCTTTGTTAGCTCTGAATGCCATAAACAAAGGCTCCCCCAAAAGGCAAATCCAGCTATAATTGTTTAATAAAAGTAAATCAAAAGGCTACAAATTGAAGGCATTCGAGGTTTATGAAACTGCTGCTTTGCTCCAGTTCAATCCAAGCACCCAACATTTGTACTCCTTAGGGCTTGAGTGATCAGCCCAAACAAAAGCAGAAAGGTCACATCCAAATAATTTCCACAGGAAACATGACTTGTTTACACCATAGGATCCAGCAAACAGGTGAAAAATGTAACAAAACAAAAGCAAACTTACAAAGCTATTCCAGAAACACCTCTCTGCTCTGTTGTATTTGAGCTCACAAACTGAACTCAAGCACTGCATGATTGATTGGTAGTGAACTGATGAGCTTTTCTCAGTATTTTCATTCCAAAATCGTGAGAAACTGTCTCTAGTGAGGAAGACTGACCCTTTCTATACCTACAACTACAGAGCTTTCTCCTGTGTCAGTGTTTTCCAATGAGGCTGAGAGGTTCTGCTTCATTTATTCTTTCCAGGAGTCTTTGTAGGCATCCCCGCACATCTGCATTACACAGTAATTGAGGCTGGGAGGGACCTCTGGAGATCCTCTGGCCTCATTCACCACTCAAAAATGGCATTAGGAGGGGTTGCTAAACACAGTATAAACAAACAAGGTGCTACAGGACGCAGCTTCAAGGCAAATCTCAAAGGGACAATGAGCCAGACACTAAAAGCGGGTTTAACAGTTTCAACACAGGCTCTCTGTCCTCCACAAGCATTTTCTGACAGACACTGGAGCACGTCCTTCACGTCTGCTCTTGCAGGGCTTTTCATTTAGGATGCCCAATGCCAGATTTCCAAAATGCTGACAGAGGCTCAGGGTTTAGACAGGTGCCCTGAGTGGCCCTGGGCACGTGGGACAGGACAGTGCCTGTATGAACAGAGCCCTTGTGTCCCAGGGCCCTGCTAAGGAGCAGTGCCAGTCCCTGTCCCCACCGGTGACCCAAGCAGAGATGGTTCACGAGGTCAGGAATAGGAACAAGGCTCTAATCTCACCCTGCAAAGTGGCTGTAGCACAGCCCTGGAAGTGGTCAGGTGGGAGAAGAGCAGCAGCTGTACCAGGCTTGCACTTGATGCTCCTGATTTGGCAGATGGTTTTGTATTTGCCCCCTTAAAATCCCTGCACTGGGAGCAGCACACACCCCACACACCCAGAGGATGCAGAAGGTTATGCTCCTTCAGGCATGTGCACAATGGCATCCTTTGAGATATTCAGGCTGGGGAAAAAGTCACATTATTAAGAAAAGGTAATAACTACCATATAACACATCTGCCTGTGTTTGCAAGTCACACGTGTGCCAACTCTTCTCCCTGAGTCCCAGGGCAGTTTCTAAGTCCTTTATCCTTTCTTAAGTCCTTTATCTCTAAATGACACCAGTCCTGCAGTGGAAGCTTTGCTTTATGCTCTGAGAAAAGAAGCCAACCTTGAAGAAAAGTAGCTTCACTCATCACCATTAATAGCTCATATATCAAACACAAGTAAGGAACAAAACCAAAGCTAGCAAACCCTCTCACCCTGTTTTACAGTAATGCAGCATCTGTCGTTTTCAAAACTAAGGCAGAATAAATGTGGCAATTTCATTTGCCTGCATGTGGCTGTTGATGAGCACGGAGAAATATTTCCAGATTAAATGGGTGAACATCCATGTGGCTAAAGTAGTACAAATAGGGCCAGGCACAGCTGGTACTTTGTCTCCTAACATGGAGATTAGTGCCATCAGAAGGGGCACACGAGCCCAAAATGCAGTAATTCTGCTAAACAACAAGTGCCTGCCAAAGGAATTGTGTATTCCCAGCACAGCCCTAAACCTCGAGGCCTCACCAACATCTGAGGCAGCAAGGGTGCTTTAAAAATGCAGTTCAGGTTTTCATCTTCTCCAGAGGTGGAGGAGGACACCAGCTTCTGACTGAGGCTGCCCATGTGCCACCCCACAAAGAGCAGCAATAGACCCCAGCAAAGAACTCAGAACGTTCCCCTGAAACTCTGCCAGCAGCCATCTCAGACGTGTCTCCCCCTCTCTCATTTTCCTGGTTGATCAGTTCAAGTAACAACAACCATTTGTTAAGAAAACAGGAACAACACAGAGTTACAGGCTCAGGGACCAAACATGTCATTCACCTGAAAACGTACTAAAATATTTTTTTAAAATCTCTTTGGATCAAATTAAATTTTCACTCCAGCAGCACCCACAAGCACAGGCAGCACTTGTCTATGTAAGGCAAGTCCATTCTCCTTGGAGACAGACATCAGGTAGAGCTCATGTCCCTGAGGTCTTCAGGCATAAATGGTTGTGGCAAGTAAAAGGGAATGCTCTGCTCCTAGGGAGAGGCACCCTGTCCCTCTCTACAGAGGTGGAAGGACTGCTCCAAAGCAATTCAAGCCCAGTGAAGCTGCCCCACAACATAGGGCTAAAGGGGATTAGAAATGAGCACCCACAGTGAGAAGAGAACATGGTGAGAAGCAGCAACTGCGAGGCTTCCACAGGCCCTGGATTTTGGGGTGTGAACCTTCCTTGATCTTGGGCCAGCCTGGAGTTTGTCCTGTGGGAGGTCTCACCCAGAAGGGCAAATCCTCAGGACTGGCAGATTGTGCTGGGCTGTCGAGAGGAACTCAGGCCAGGAGATGACCAGCTGAGAGAGCACCAGCATTGAGTACAGAGCCTGGAGTTGTGTCATCAGCCTACAAGGGCAGGGCTCTGGTCACTGTTTGCTCCTCCCTGCACAGAGTGGCCAAAAAAATGCTTTTTTAGACACTGACACAAAGCCCCCACTCACACAGACCATCTCTTACTATCACTCTGTTATTTGCCAGAAGTCATGAGGGCTAACCCAGGCTACAGAACTCTTTTACAGATGGGTCCAGAAGCATCTCATGGATAGAGAGAAAACTCTGGGTTTCAGGGATTCAGGGTTTGTCCCAAGATTGAATCATCACACCAGGGTGACACATGCAAATGGGACAAACACAAAAGGACCCCACAAATCAGACAGAGTCTTAAGGTGCTGGTTCAGGTGAGGAAGCAGCAAATGAGCATAGGGAGATAGGAAATGCAATCACTCCTGGTTCCTCTCCGTGGGTTACTACAAGCATTTAGCAGCTTACAAAGAATAAATAACACCTTACTGGAAATAGAAATCAGACTTGTTCTGAAGCTGCTAAATGTGCTGCTTTGGAGAGAAGCAATTAGATCTACAGATCTAATTATAATAGACTTTTTTTAAGATGTTTTATTTTATTTGGTAGTCACATTGGCAATATTAGAGGTAGAAATATTAGAGGCTGAAATAAATCCTGAAATTCTCTGACACAGAATTATGCTATTTAAGGATTAGCCTGGATTATTTGCAGAAAGCTGGGAAAACCCAGCAAAAGTAAGTTTCTCCCAACAGCTCACTGTTTCTGAAGAGGAAGATATGAAAAAGCATTGGTACTCTTTGTAAATTTATATTCTGAAATACAGTGTGTAAACAGAAATTTAAACTAATACAGAGTATGAAGTGCTTGGGAGTCCTCAGAAGTTAGTTCAAAACTCACCAGAGGCAGTGGGGTTTTGATTAGGTCTCTGTGAAAGAGGATCCTTCCCACCATGCCTATCAGAACCTGGCAACACTACAAGAACCAGCACAGCTCAAACCAGATCAGAATTTGATCTAGAACGCCTTGCTGCTTATTTCAAACTGATGGAAGCCAGACATCCTCTACCAGAAGATGAAAGATTTGTATCCATGAGGTCACCATCTCACTCATTCCTACCCTGACAAGTCTCAACCAAGGCTTTATTTGCTTATTGGCCATCTTTAATGGATGAGTTGGTTCCATCAGTTCATTGTCTTCCTACCCACTCACTGGAAACAGGCCAAAGTATTGACAGCAGAGGGGCCTCCCAGTGCAGATGAGAAGCTCATGGGCAGGGCCCCACTGGGGAAATCTCCCAGGCAAAACCAAACACAGAGAAAGAAAAAGCTTCTCTGCAAAGATTTTCCATTGGAGAAAAACTCCATTGTCCTCCCAAATATGTGACCACGGAGATCTTTGCTGTCAGAACTGGGATGGGCACCATCATGGGCAGCTGCAAGCACAGCCTCAACTCCTCTCTGCTCTAATTCCTACCCAAGGTGCTGCTTTTGCTCAGCACATGAACAGATTTTCTCTGCTCAATACTGTTGGTCCATCCCAAACCAAACCTGCACCAGCAATGGCAAACATGGCTTGAGAGGAGGGAGGGAGGGAGGGAGGGAAGGAAGGATTATCTACCAAGATTGGAGCTGCTGTTACATGAACAGGGAGAAAATGACCAGTCCTTCCTAGTAGCTGATCTCAGTCTATGAGGGTTTTTCTTTTTTTTTGCTTTTATGGCTCTGTCTGCTTCATGCCAGTGTGAGCTACAAGCCATAACTTTAATAGCTTCAACCAAAGAGTTATGATAATATCAGACACTGTGGATGATGAGCAAATAACAGCAAAAATGTAATGAAAGGTATATATTTATGTCCTTGCTATTAAACCCAAAGCTATAAACATTGACAGCCCTAAGAGTAGCAGTTTCTATTGTCATTGATTAATGCCTTGTTTTGAAGAACAAGGAGAAGGTTAAACCAAGAAAGAAGCAAAGAACTCTTTTTTGCTTCTCTCAGTCAGAAAAATTGGCTGCTTTAGGTGAACCTGCATTCCTAAAACATTTTCATAGAAGGCAAAATGCCTTCCAGTAGAAATGCAGTCAGAGAGATGTTTCAGGGCCTTTGAATCACAGCACAATGCCCACGTTAAAGCACTAATTAGCGAGGAGCTTGCTCACTAATGTGCACGTTTCACATTTGTTTGTGGGCCCTCTCCATTAGCATAACTCTCAGCTGACAGGGCAGCCATAACCACCCTTCACTGCAAAACAGGATTTCTTTTAACTCTTCAACAACTATTGCCTCAAAGATTTTCGGGACAGTCAGCCCAGCCAAATCAATGCAAAAACTTTGCAATTAATCCTGATAATTACTGATGCAAAAGAAATCATCTGCCCGTAATGGCACCAGGGATGCAGATGATGGCACAAAACTTAGAAGAATCTTCCATGTCTGCTGCAGCCTAGAAGACAATGTCTCTGCACCTGGCTCCATCCAGGGTATTGTTTTCCCACCTGGCTCTGGGATTCTGTTTATCACCACAGATGGTTCTGAATGGAAAAAATAAGGTCACAGGGTCTGAACATTGCTGCAAAGCTGCCAACCTTCTCCAACCCGATAAAGAAGTTTCATTTCTGCTGTTCCTGCTCTGATGAAATGTTCATACCAAACATTTGCACAATCCTCCCCTCCAGCACTGCTCCCCCTCTCCTCGACTCCTCTCATAACCTCTTCTCTTTGGCATCAAACACACCTGATCACCACAAAGGAAATCCAGAATTGCATCCTCTTGAGATTTCCAGCACAAAAGAGCCTAGAGGTTCTCTTTTTAATCATTTTAGATTAAAAAAAAAAAGACAGAACAGAAAGACTTAAGTGAAGCTGTAGAAAATAGCAAGTCTGAGAGTCGCCCAGTGCAAGGTGATCTGTGCCATTTCCCGGGACAGACGCTGTGCTCCTAAAATACAGACCTGGCACGGCCTCAGTGTTACACACAGCACGTTGCAGGGGCAGCTCATCAATCCTCCTGCCAACCCACTGACCCTTCTGCCATTAAAAAGGCATCAGCTCTTCCCTCTATCGCCTCCCCCTTTCTCCAGACCCCAAGCCCCTCACTTCAGGTGAGCCAAAGCCCCCATGACATAACTCATGGATCTTTCCCAGGCAACACCCTGGGCATTAGCCTGACTCACTGCAATCCCATAAGTTCTCTCAATGCTTGTTCTAAAGAGATTAAAAAGAATTATTTCATTTTCCTACACAGGCAGAGGTTGAAAAAGCAACACTTTCTGTGAAAAGATTCTCATTTTTCCTTTGCTGAAAGGAAGGCCATTTTTCCTGAGCATCAAACGCTCAAAGTGCAACACTGCTGGAAATTGTTATTTATGTGCCCTATTCTTATCCTGGGAGCAAAAATGCCCAGTCCTGTGCACCTCTCACCATGGCTTTGTGCTGCTCCTTAAGGGAACTGGCTGATGCTTTCTCCTTTCTTTTCTTTTTTCAATAACCTGGATGTTATTATTGCTGCTGTTGTTGCTAAAGAGCTCTAGGGGGAGATGTGAAAATAGTCTGGTCCCTTGTGTAATGCCTGAAATCAAAGCAGAATACATCAGCCTGACACTGCCTGCCTGTTATTGCCTTTAAGCTTGTTATTAAAAACAAACAAAAACAATTGCTGCACCACGCCATGTTCCACCTCCCCCAGAACAGAAGGGAAATTCAGTGGTGAAAGACACCCAGGCTTCAGGAGTCCTTCAGAGATATTCCAGCCAGCCAAAGTCACCACTTGCTTTCACATCCCCAGATTCTTTGGGAGAGAGGAAATGTGGAGAGTGGTCAGACAAAGAGAACCCCACTCACTCACACAGTTCCTGTGGGCACTGTTGGCACTGGAGAAAGGTGCCTCACTGAAGGATGAACACAGAGCAACCTCAGGAAATGTGCAAACACATTCTTTCACTGGAACCTTTAGAAAATAATGAATTCTGAGCTCTGAAATGTGCTTTTGAAAGCCTGTCAAAGTAAAACTCCCCTGTAGCATCACAACAAGAGCTGAACCAGTTCTGTGTGAGGCACGGTGATCACCTGAGCATGGGTACCTGCAGAGGGGGATGAACAAAGCCAAACTCCAGCATGCTGCAGTTATTGGTGGACTGTTGAGGAAGTGGCAAGCTCACCTCCCACAACATGCAGGTTTTCAGCACCACCCCTCCCTCACAAAGCAAATGTCACTCACACTCTGTTCACTGCCCTCCCAGAGCACCTGGAAAAACCTGAGCTAGCACCAGTGCAGGGATTTGGATCAAAGAACTCCACGGTTTGGCCTATTAAAAGAAAAATATGAATAATTTCTCCTTGGATCTGACAACTGCTGGTGTTTGCATGAGGGTGCTAAAAGTTCTGTACTTTCACAGCTGTTTATGTAAGAAGTTCTTTCTTTCCCCCGGCTCCTCTGGCTTGGGAAGAGGAAAGTCTGAAGAGCTGCATTAATCTCTGTGAATCACTATCTCAGCTGCAACTACTGTTCAATATTCTTAAAACTGTCATCACTAAAAATCTAGGTTTTTCTCCACAATAATTGCTTTTTAAAATACCAGTAAGGCCACTCTGGGGAGAGCTGTTATCATGAAATAATTATGCCCCTTTGGGATCTGAGCACATGGCTGTGCTTTACAGATTAGAGCAACACCCCCATGAATTACAGCAGAACAAGGCTCCTGGAGTGCTTTTCTCCTAAAGGCAGGAGGTCTCCTGGCCTCCCCCTCCCCTGTTTTTAGGTGGTTCAGGCACCTTAGCTAAAAACATGCTCCTAAGAATCATAGGAGAGCAAACAGCTGTGACTTTCTTACTCAACAGCCATCTGTGCTCATGTATTTTTAATGTCTCATTTTGGCTATTCCCACCAAAGTTGTTGGATTTGTGTTTGTGGTTATCAGACAGGCCCTGCACTGCTGAGAGGGACCTGATGTGACATCAGTTCTGCTACACCAGGTCTGAGCTGCACGTGGCAGGTGAGGAGAAGCACCAGGACAAGCCTGCATTATCCTTGAGGTCCCATGGCTCAGATTCAAAGATAAGGAATTCAGTCTCCCAAGGAATTATCAGAACAGCCTCCAAGACTTCATCAGCTGTACATAAGGAAAGTACAACTCCAGAACCTCATCAACTGCACACCTTCATCCTGTTAATCATCTCTAGGAGTTCACATTGCCATCCACAAGCACAATAAAGCCCTGCTGTGTGTGTGCACATACAAATTAATGCACCATTTATTGTTCCTAAGGAAGCAAGGGGAGACACCACAGCACTGAGACACCCACAGAAGGACTTAGCTAAATGTTAGACAAGGCATTTACAGGTCCTAAACCAGACTCAGAGCTGCACAGACACTGAACATTTCAGTGACACTGTGAGAGGTCACATTTAGGGACCGGGGCCAATTCTAATGCAGCTCATCCCAGCCAGCTGAGGTCACCTGCATCAGCCTCCCACTCCACGCCAACAGCTCCATAAAAGACACGAATCTGTCAAGGTTATTTTTTTTCCCATTCAAAATGAGGAACGGCTGACATGTCTAAGGTTTTGGACATGCTCCCAAAAAAGCAGTGATCACCTGGTTTGGAAAACAGCCTAAGCTGAAATACCAGGGGCCTATTTATACATAACGAGACAAAGAAATTCGGGACAGGACCCGCTGAACAAAGCTCAGTGAACAAGCCCCTATTTCAATCATGATTCCTTCCACAAAAGGGAGAACAAAAAGACAATCATGAAAAAAACAAATGCATCAATGTAATATAACAAAACATCACTGCTACTGTAATAACAGCCATGAGTTTATGAACCATTAGATAGAACAACCAACAGAAAAATTAGACCATTTGGCTCTGACCACTGGAATGTAATAGATGGCTCTTGAGCAGAGATAACTGAGCACATCCTGCAGTGATTAATGTGAAAAGCTGGGTGGTGAATAAAGTGTTTAACACAAGAGAGCAATATGGCATGCAAACCAAACTAAAACCCCCATAAATAATTTAGGCACCCTTGCAAAGATTTACAAAGATCTATTTCACATATAAATCCCCTCTGTTGTAGTATCAGAAGAAAGGATGAGCATTTCCATGCTTATTTATACAGAACAGAAATCTCACTCCAGAGGAATGCTCTGAAGGAATCTTCCTTCCCATGACATAACAGAGCAGCATCTTGGCTAAAGGTCTCCTGAAGACTTCGACAGTAAAACCACAGAATCACCAAATGGTTTGGGCTGGAAGGGACCTTAAAGACCATCTCATCACGGGCAGGGAAACTTCCACTGGCCCAAGCTGCTCACATTCATCAACACCACATAACTACATAAAAAATATTTATTTACAGGGCTGAACTTAACACAGTGGCGTGGGATTAACGACACAAAACTGGCCACACTCTGAGGTAGCTTCTGAGGGCAGAGTTAACATTTATCACTGTGCCTCCACTGCAGGTCAGAGTGGGCTCGTGGCAAGCCCTGAGCAGTGCAGGGTTCTCACAGCCTTTCACGTCCCCACAAAGACTGAACACAGCCTTTCCTGTTCCAGCAAGCCCAATTTCAGGAACAGTCTGGGTCAAGCAAGGAACTGTTATTTCTGGGCTGTTCAGACCGTGAGCTAGGGCAGAACTTGCTGCGGGATGCCTCCATTAACATGACAATACCTGTTCCAGTCTAGGACCCAAATAACACAGCTAAACCCTCCTGTCAGTACTCCAGTGATTAAATCAAAGGCTGTGGAAATTCGTCTGGCAGTTACATACAATCGAGTTTATCTTCCAGCCCTACACACCACTGCCAAACTCCACATATTCCTTAATCTGAGCTCAACTTGTAAAGCCTTTGGAATCCTGACACGCACAAGAGCAGCAAATGTGTCATTGTTTCCCCTGGGTGCTCTGAAGCTGATCTGCCAAAGTCAGGACAAGTTTTAAATGAATCATCACAGAACAGAAGGAGTTGAATCTCGTGCCTCCCATCTCCTGGAACACAGAGAGAGGTGAGAGGGGGAATGGTGTGGACAGCACGAGGCACAGCAGAGCCCTCTGCACATTCAGGTCACACTCTAGAGGCACATCCTGTGCACTGAGGGCTGAGCCAAAGGCACATCCTTCAGCTGCTGCACTCCACAGGGCACAGTCAAAACCCACAAAGCAGCCTCAGCACCACAGTTGGCCACAGTCACAAGGGCTTGGAAGAGAGATTTACATTTTTTTATATGATCATTTTAGACATTTGTCTCCATTCATCCCCACTGCACATGTTCTGTGTGCAGTTCATCAGGAACAGATAATGCCTTCAGCCCCAAGGCAGTGGTGTTCCAATGCTCACATGTATTTGTAAGGGTTCCCAGCTGCCTCTGAAAGCAGAATAAGCCTAAGTCCCATTTGAGTCTCTTTTAAGTCTTGGTTCAGGAGCAGAAGAACAAAGCCTCAAGATTTTATCCTTTTCATTGCTGCAAATGCCAAGAAAAGTTTAAAATTAATAGCAACCGGAATAAAGTGGAATAAGAAATAAAAGCAACATTTACTGCCTTAGATACAGGCCTGTGCCCCTGACATCTCCATACCAGGGCAGCATTGTCTCTGCTGCAGCAGCAGGGAAGCATAAAACATGCTCTTACTACAAACACCATGAATTTTTCTGTCCTTTTAAACTTCTTTGGGGAAGGCTGCATACTATAAAAACAAAGAGAATGGAAGACTTTCATTCTACATAAGGCAATTACCCGGCCTGTCAGCAAGAGCAAGATTTAGTGCATGGAAATGGTAAAGAGAAAGGAGCATGCCAAGCAGTTCAGGAAAACACTGAAAGAGACAGGCTTGCAGGGTATTTTTCCTGCCCCAATTTTGGTAGAGGCCATGTAGCTGTAAGAGCAACCAAACACCCCACAGGTCTTCGTACAGGTGATGCCACCAAAACCAGAACACACCCACGGGGCTTCTCCGACACAAGACCTGGGACTACAAACCCACATTCCTGCATGGTTCTGAGGCTATCCCAAATATTCTTCTGCAAAGCTGGAAGCTGTGATGGAAAATCAGAGCAAAGACACACCCAGATGGCCCAGGCAAAGCAGGGGGCTCTTACCCAGTGTTAGTGCCCAGGCTAACAAGGGAAGCCTTCCAGATCATCCTTGGTTCTGGAATTCTGACTGGGAATGGGTCAGTAACACCATTTATGAGCTCTTTCTGCATCAGTCTCAGCTTTGACCATAGTGCTACTGTGAGAACTAACTGAACATCACCTCACTCAAACCTTCTGTGTTTGAAATTCACGACCTGCTGCTATTAATTTGAAATAATGGTCAAGCTGGAAAGACCCCTTATGCTTGAAAGACTTGGATGGAAGAGGCATCTCCCAAAGAGCTCCATTGCTGGGCTAAACCTCAATAGCTGTGCTGGAGAACAGCTGAGGTTCTGCCCAGCAAACTCAGCCTCAAAGATTGACTGCTGCCATTTGCTTCAAAATGGCAAGAGATGAAAAAAAAAAGTTCTTTTTTTAAAGTATAAAATAGTACAGTTTTGACATGAAAAGACACCCAATCAGCATTACAACTTGGAGAATGTGATGCAAACTAAAGAATAAGTACAGAAATGTTTGGCAAACTCCCAAAGAAAGCAAATGTGTTGGAAGTCTCAGCCAAACTCTCACTGGAGTTAAAAAAGGAAGAGCAAGGGATTTATTCCACGCAGCACGTGTTGGTGGTTTTGGGTTTTTTCCCCAAAGGTCCCTCACTCAGCCACAAGGGGAGATCCTGTGGTGCTGGAAGATCTGAGGAGTTTTAACACCAAATTTTTGGTTACTGCTGCTGGCACCCATAATTTTGGATTCTTAGCTGCCTCAGGAATGACTGTCCCCAGCAGGCAAATTGTCATCATCAGTGTAAAACATTCCTGGAGCCCATATGGCCAGTAAGGAAATCCACCTTCTGAAGTGCAGTCAGAGAGGAGAGTTAAGCTGAAATCTCCTTTGAATTGTTAGGTTCTGAAAGACTGGGCATGAATATTAACACCACTGCTATGCACCTGTATTCTGTACTCCTGCTTGAAGCAACTTTTATTGCTGAGTTGTAAGTGCCTGAAATTAACACCTTTTCCTGAAAATGCTGACAGATTCTTCGCTGTAGTGATGCCACAGGGCACGGGGCACAGCTACAGCTAAGCCTGTCTATTTACACCAGAAAGCAAAGCAAAGCTCTGGGGCCAACACCACCCTAGAGCAGCCCCCAAAACCCCCCTGGGGCAGCTCAGCTGCCAAAGGAGGGCCAAGAACCCTCCAGCTGCCAGTGATGGAAAAATCCCTGCCCTGGCTTGGCAGTGGCACTTGTGCCTGCTGCTGGGCAAGGAGGGTCAGGAAAGGCCAGGATTCAGCTGGGTGCCACAGACAAACCCATCTGCCAGGGACAGCCTCACTTGCACTGCTTTGGTCATTCAGGAAGGCTATCAACACAAAGTGACAGGATCACTCTGGCCAGGCACTGACTGATTATTTTGGAGGCGATAAATTCTTTCCCCTCGTTCCACAATAGATATGAGACTCCTCCCATCCCAAAACAAATGGAAAAACAAAGAGGACTCAGAAGGGGAAGATATGATATGGGATCCTGAAGTAATTTTGCTTTCCTTCCAGCTCCCACATTCCCTTTCTACACAAGTATGCTTGCAAGGAAATATTATTTCTAATTCTGAAATTTTGTTAATTTACTTTTTTAAAAAATGGGTAGCAGAAATGCCTGAAAGAATTGAAACAAACACACTGCTTTGAATATATGAAATCACTTTTCTGTGATTCTCTCAAGCAACTTTGTTGACAGACAAAGCAGGATGCCCCCAAAGCCATCTGAGCCTTTCCTCTTGATCCCAAGTGAAGCCCTCCTGCTGGGACACTTGTTGCCAGCCCCAAATTAAGTTAGGATTTGTGCACAAGAACCCCAGCCACACTTTGACAAACTCTGTTTGTCTCACTAATCCTGTTTGGATGTGGCCCAAGACACAGCTCCCACGGGATGACCCTTCTGCTCCATCCCTGACACCTCCCAGGCAGAGTTCCAGCGTCTCTCACCCTCACTGCTCAGCAGGGGAAGCAGTTCACTCTTCCTCTCCCTCTGCAGCAACAAAGAAATCTCATAAAGCATTGGCTGTCTGATTCCTCACCGCAAACCACTCACAAACCCCACAGAACTGGGACTCTGCTCTGCTGCAATTGCATTGCAACTTTGCAATATTGCTGTCCAGAGTTCCATTCTACACTCCCAGGCTGGTTATTTACATCTTTTTGGGGCTTGGAAGAGACAACACCTGGGATGAAGCCCAGCTTTTCCACAATTTCTGTCTGCCTTTCTTCCAGCAAGCAAACAAATCAAAAGACCTGATAACATTTACTTCCCCTACTCCCAGAGTCAATTAAAATAACTCACAAAAATTATCTTGGGAACTCCAATGCACACCAACAATAAACAGGAATATTTTCTGTGCTGTGATGGCTAAAGAGAACCTACCATCGCTTCTCAGCAGTGCTGTTCTCTAACACTTCACCCAAAAAATTCCGAGTTTGCTGCCTCCCAGAGAGCCCAGTTTCCCTTGCCCAGGCTGGGTAGAGGCACCCAGAGTGCAGCAGTGTTTCCAAAAGCCACCTGCCTTCGGCCTCGCCCCAACCCCTTCCAGCTTCAGCAGGAGCAGAGTTAGGTCAGCACTGTGAGCTACTTTGATAATCAGGGCCTAAATTAACCCAGCCAGTAGAGGCAAATTCAGAAGGGTCTTGAAAACCATTAATCTTCCAGCTTCCTCCAGTCACAAAGCACCAGCATGCAGAAGAGCTCTTTCTTTCTGCATAGGTCAATCTCTATCAGATTTTGGAGAATGCTTGGGTCACTCCTCCTCTATTGCTGTGGTCTAATTACATCCCAAAGCACTGTCTTTAAGAAACCAACCTCTGTACACACTTATTTGTTCTACAAAGAACACATTTCCTCCTCAGAATTCCTAAAGCTGAATTTCTGGTTTTAACAAAATCCTTTGTAAAACACACAAAAAAAAAAAAAAAAACCCACAAAAAAACCACAAACAAACAAAACAAAACCAAAAAAACCACCAGTGATCTAAAGCAGAGATTTTCAGCTGTACACGTCAAGATTCTAGTTTTAGGCTCTATCTGATCTTTCCAGCTTCTGAAAGAAGAGAAGTGAGGAAGAGCTTATAATTTCAATGAAATACATAATCCACCTTTTGCCTAAATCCTCCAAGTCACAGCACATTCACCACCTGCTTTAGCTTCACTCCTGCAGCCTGGGACTCAGCAGGGAAGAGTCTGCTGCAGCAAGGATTTCCATGCAATTGCAAGGGCAACTCCTACAGCTCCATTTTAAAGCAAAGAGGGAGAATTCTAAACAAAATCTGCTGAGAGTCAGGCCTGCAACCTTTAACAGCATGTTGCATGTACAGGCACCTATGCATTTGCAGACACAGAAAGAGCTCAAGGACTTGACTTGTGACACTGGTTATGACAGAGACACCAGCATATTTCAATATATTTCTGCAGCCAAAGTTAGAGAAGACTAAATTATACATACATATATTATATATATAATTTAT